>CM066328.1:2611089-2663589 GCA_033807585.1 Hydrophis major
AGAGAGAGAGAGAGAGAGAGAGAGAGAGAGATAGATAGATAGATAGATGAGAGAGAGAGATGGTGGATAGATAGATGGCAGATGGTAGATGATAGATAGATAGATAGATAGATAGATAGATAGATAGATAGATAGATAGATAGATAGATAGATAGATAGATAGAT
The DNA here is from genome assembly GCA_033807585.1 of Hydrophis major. Classification (NCBI taxonomy): domain Eukaryota; kingdom Metazoa; phylum Chordata; class Lepidosauria; order Squamata; family Elapidae; genus Hydrophis; species Hydrophis major. Next base: position 2,611,255 of record CM066328.1, read on the forward strand.
GAGAGAGAGAGATGGTGGTTAGATAGATGGCAGATGGTAGATGATAGATAGATAGATAGAAGATAGATAAATAGATAGATAGATAGATAGATAGATAGATAGATAGATGAGAGAGAGAGATGGTGGATAGATAGATGGCAGATGGTAGATGATAGATAGATAGATGAGAGAGAGATGGTGGATAGATAGATGGCAGATGGTAGATGATAGATAGATAGATAGATAGATAGATAGATAGATAGATAGATAGATAGATGAGAGAGAGAGAGAGATGGTGGATAGATAGATGATAGATAGATAGATAGAAGATAGATAAATAGATAGATGATAGATAGATAGATAGATAGATAGATAGATAGATAGATAGATGAGAGAGAGAGAGAGATGGTGGATAGATAGATGGCAGATGATAGATAGATAGATAGATAGATAGATAGATAGATAGACAGATAGATGACAGAGAGATAGATAATTAGATAGATAGATAGGTAGGTAGGTAGGTAGATGGCCAGATTGATGGATGGATGGATGGATAGATGAACGGAAAGACAGACAGACAGACAAACAGACAGGTCGGTAGATAGAGACAGATGGATGGATGGATGGATAGAGATAGATGATAGATAGATAGATAGATAGATAGAAAGGAAGGTAGATAGATAGGTAGGCAGGCAGGAGGATGGATGGATAGATGACAGAGCTAGATGATAAACAGATAAAGATAGAGAGATAGATGAGAGACATAGATGATAATCATAAAGATAGATTACAGAGACAGAGATGATATAGAAGATAGATTAGATGATAGATATAGATAGACAGACAGACAGACCGATACATAGATAGACAGAGATGAGAAAGAGAGAGAGAGAATTCCTTATTGGCCAAGTGTGATTGGACACCCAAGGAATTTGTCTCTGGCGTATACAAGCAACCAAGTCATAGATCATAGATCATAGTTATAATCATTTATCAAAAGACATAAAGAACAAGCGACAGTTGTGGATACCAATAGGAGAAGGAAGTAGGAAAGTTGAGAAAGACTGATAGCAAGACAGCCCTACTACATGGCTAAATATCCTTCGGCCTAAGACAATGTTTAGTTCACAGAACAATATTGGAAGATATGACTGCATCGTTTATATCTGGACTCAGGGTTGCTCACCAAACCTTTATTCTCGGTTTCTTAACCTTAGCAACTTTTTTTGGGACTTCAATTCCCAGAAGTCAGGGAATTCTGGGAGTTGAAGTCCTCACACACCTCTCAAAGCATGCTGGCTGGAGAATTCTGGGAGTTGAAGTCCACCCAGGTCAAAATGGCCAAGGTTGAGAAACCCTGCTCTAAAACAAACCCAGATGGGTTGGTCACCCAACATGCCATCTCTGGGGAGTGGGCTCCCAAGCCAACATTAGATACCTGAAGTCCTGCCTCCCTTCTCGGTCACATGATCAGGTGGGAGGCGGCTTAGAACAGAGCCAGCATATAAAGAAAACGCTTATAAAATGTTTTACAGACAGCACCTTCCTCCCTCGAGATTAGCGAAGATGCGTCCCAACACGAGCCCGAAATGCTGGAAATGTAAAAGAATAGATGGAACCTTTTTTTATATGTGGTGGTCTTGTAAAGAAACCCAAAAATACTGGCAGAGAATTAGAAATTGGCTGGAAGATATAACAAAAGAACAGATTGAGTATAAACCAGAGTCCTTCTTGTTAGGGATTTTGGATAAACAGCTATCAAAAAAAGTGAAGTACATAACAATACACATATTAACAGCGGCCAGACTAGCTTTTGCTCAATGTTGGAAGCTACCTCATATACCTACAAAACAGATGATCATCCAAAAAATCTCAGAGTGCAGAAATGGACAAACTAACTTTAGCCTTAAAGCATAAAGACACTTCAATATATTATAATAATTGGAATTGCTGGTATAAATGGTTAGAAGAAAGACAAATTTTATATCATAAGGCAAAAAAGAATAGGACAAATTTATATGAGTGATATATAAACATACATATGGATAAGGTGTGTGTATATGGCATAAAACAAGAAAAGAAAAGATCTTACAAACTGTTGAAAATGAGAATGTTTTTAAGTGCTTTTCCATCCTTTTTTCTTTTTCTCTTTCCTTTTCTTTTTTGCATTTCTATCTGTGTATGCGTTGTTGATTTGTTTTTAATTGTAAAAGTAATCAAATTTGTTTTGTTTTTTAAAAAGAACAGAGCCAGCTTCAGAACCATTCTGAGCCTGGGCAATGCGGCTAGGGATGATGGGAGCTGCAGTCCCCTCAGCAAAAGCAGGCAAGAATCCTAGTTTCTTTTTTTTCCTTGTTTCCCTTTCGGGAACCAAGGGCCCAACGGCACTTTTGAAAAAGCTGGTTAATGATTCCAGGAAGTGCGCCCGGGGGTGCCAGCCAAGCGGTGCCAAACCAGCTGTGCCAAGCGTTGCAGCTGGCCTGGTAACGTTGCCCATCCTTGGGCTAAATGGGTCCCAGAGAGAGAGGCAACTGTTGACTTTGGGAGAGGAGGAACCTGGGGCCAGGGGAGTGACGTCCCGCTCAGCCTGGCACGGCGTGGGCAAACAGTGCGGATCATGCCAGCCAGGAGGGAGCCAGCAGGCAGCCGAGGTGGGCATCCCCTGCTTCGGTGCTCAGGATGCCAAGGGGCAGGCTGAGAGGAGGGGGAAGGCAACCCAAAAGCAGGCCGCTAAAACAGGGGTGGGCTGCAATCAGTTTAAGAACCGGTTCTGTAAGCATTTAAAAAACACCAATTTGAACCTCTGCAGGGGACCTCAGAGGACTTCCAGTCTGACCCCCTGCTTAAGGGGAGATCATATACTATTTCAGACCGATGGCTGTCCAGTCTCTTCTTGAAACCCCCCAGTGATGGAACCACCTACAACTTCTGGTGGCAAGCAGTTCCACTGGTGAATTGTCCTTGCTGTTTGGAAATTACTCCTTAATTCCAGGTTGCTTCTCTCCGTGATAATCGTTTGATCAGTGGTTCATTGGATAGGTGTCTGCTGCAGGGAAGGAAAGAAGGATGGGAGAGAAAGGAAGGAAGGAGAGAGGGAGGAGGGAGGAAGGAGGGAAGAAGAAAGGGAGGGATAGGAAGGAAGGAAGGAGAGAGGGTTGGAGGAAGAAAGGGAGGAAGGAAGTGGCCAGAGGCTGACTCTGTAAACTGCTTAGAGAGGGCTGTAAAGCACTATAAAGCGGTATATAAGTCTAAGGGCTAAGTGGGAAGGAAGGAAGGAAAGAAGGAAGGATAGGAGGGAGAGGAAGGAAGGAAGGAGAGAGGGTTGGAGGGAGAAAGGAAGTGGCCAGAGGCTGACTCTGTAAACCGCTTGGAAAGGGCTGCAAAGCACTATAAAGCGATATATAAGTCTATTGCGATTGCTGTTCTGGGAATGAAACGGCGTAAAAAAGGGGAGCCAGGATCCTTGGTTTGCAAACACTCAGATAACCCCCCCTCCTGAGTTGCCCATGGGGACTTGCCAAGGTCAGCTCCTGCAGTGACCGGTCAGCCGAAGAAGCCTCTGGCCAAGCCACCCAAAAGGGGGAGGTTTGTGCTGGAGGCAAAATTTGCAACAGAGTCGAGCCCAACCAAGAGCAAACACTTCTCGGCTGCTTTTCGGGGGGCGGGCTGGGCCTTCCATTTTGCCCTCTGAGAAACCTTGACCTTTGTCATGTCCGTCGCGGGAAAGGAGACTCGGAGCCAGTGACTCAGTGTCAGCTCTTTATTTGGTCCCAAGATCGGCTCGGGCTTCTAGGGAAAAACAGCAGCTTTTATCCTTTGGCCGCGGCGGCCGCGGCCAATGGCACCGCTTTGAATCTCCCGCGATTAGTTTCCACCAATTGCGGGGGATTCGCGGCGGGCCAATCAGTGCGGTTCACTCGACCAATCAGATCGCCGTGCGCTTGACCAATCGCTATGCGGTGTTTACAAGTATGTTAATGACCGTACAGAACACCCCTCCTCTCTTGGTCTGGTCCTACGTAACGTAGTCCCGTAAGTAGGTGGGGCTTCGTACTTGCCTACTTAACCTGCGCAGGTTAGTTGGTGCTTGGCTCCCGGCCAGTTCGGTCGGGTTCTGTGTTGCTCTCTGCCTCGTCGATGGAACCGCCTGGAAGGTTTCGCTGGGCCTTTCGTCACAGCTCCCTCCTGGTCTACCCGGGCTGGTTGAGTTGCGGTTGTTGCCGCTCCCGCCTGGTCTTTCTGGGCTGGTTGAGCTGGCCTGGCTGCTTCTCCCTGGTGAGGCTTCAAGCTGGCTGCTTGTCGGTGAGTATTGCTGGTTTCTTTCTGTTGGTGGTTGGTTCCCAGGGTCTTCCTTCCCCTCTTGGTTTGTGTTATGTGGGTTCCCTTCTCTCTCTGGGTGTCTGTCTGTGTCTGTTTGCGTGTCGGTTGTGTTTCCCATGGTTGTTCTCGATCTTAATTGATCGATGTGTCGTTTCCATGCTCGTCCGTCAATTGTTTGCAGCCGGTACGGGGTAGGCGCTTTGTTGTAAGGCGCAATTTAGGGTGGCCTTATAGTCCCCGCAGATTCTCACCGACCCATCGGGCTTGACTGGGGTGACTATGGGGGTCTCCCACCGGGCATGATCGATTGGCTCTAGGACCCCTTGTTTGATGAGCTTGTTTATTTGCTCATCGATCTTGGGCCGGAGTGCAAAAGGTACCTGCCGTGGTTTTAGGCGTATCGGGGGAACGCTGGGGTCTAGGCTGAAGGAAATAGGGGGCCCTCAGTACTTGCCTAGGGTGCCGTCGAACACTTCCTGAAAGTCCCTTGCGAGTTGCTCTTCCCAGTCGGCATCTGCGACATGGTCGATGCCCGTAACTTCGATCCTGAGTGGAGCGAACCACTGTAGTCCCAAAAGGCTGGGGCGGTCTCAGTCCACGATCGTCAGGAGAAGCCTTGATGTGCGCCCTTTGAAGGTTACTTCGAAATGTCCTGTTCCAACTACCGGGATGCGATTCCCTGGTAGTCTTTAAGGATTAATTTCTGGGTTTCCAGTCCCCTTTCGTGGATTGCAGGCACCAAACGCTTGATTTCCCACCATGCAACCATGGAGAGGTAGGACCCGGAGTCCACCTCCATCTTGCATGGTTCGCCCTCGATGCCCACTTCCACGTATACCTTTTGGGCGATGGATGAGTGGCCGATGATGACCATCTGGTGGGTTTCCTCTCTCTGTCGGTTCTTGCTGTTCCATCGGCCCCGTCCGTCTCGGTTCCAGCGATTTTTGGCTTGATGGTCTCTGGGCCTGGGGGGGGTGCCGTCTCGTCTTCGGTTGCTGTGATCTCGCTGTCGGGGGCTGTAGGCTTTCTTAAGTCGGCAGACTCGGGCGATGTGGCCTCTTTTATCGCAGTGTCAGCAGATCGCATCGAAAAACCGGCACTCCGATCGAAAGTGGTCGCCTCCGCACCCGGCACATTGGGGTCCTGACTTACGACTCCGCTGGTCACGCCGGTCTCGTCCCGTCTGGAGTCGATGGATGTTCTCTTCCTCGTCCGTGGTATTGTAGGCAGAGTTGAAGTTGCCATGGTGGGTGGTGGTCTCTCGGCGGCTTGCTTCGGGGCATGCCTCGGTCACCGTGCCCATCTCAGTGGTTGCGATGCGGTCCCCAGTGTCCGGTCTCCGCATTCGAGCCGCCGATTTCCAGGTTGCTTCAGCTGCGGTGGCCTCGGCGAGGGCGTCGGCGAGGGCAATGTCACCTTTTGCCATCAGTCGGCTTTGCAGGACTGGGTCTCTGAGCCCGAGGATGACATGGTCTCGCAGAGCCTTGTCCATGTCCGTGAACCTGCACATGCCCCCGAGGCTCCATAGATCAGCCACAAAGTCGCTGATGCTCTCACCTGATCTCTGGTCCCACCGGTAGAAATCGTGCCGCCTGATGAGGGTGGGCACAGCGGGGACATAGTGGTTTCGGAGCAATGGCTCAAGATCGGCCCAGTCCATTGCCTTCACGTCCTCGGGTTTTGCGAGAGCTTTTGCCATCTTGAATACTGCGGGCCCGCAGTGTATTAAAAAGACGGCTCTTTTCTTCTGCCCGGTTGTATACTTTAAGTTGCTACTTTCGAGGAACATTAGGAATCGGTCTGTGTATGATTCCCAATCCTCGGTAGCGGGGTTAAAAGATGCGGGCGGTGCGATGCTGGCCATCTTGTTGGCCTTGCTTCCTCAGGACACGTGCTTGATGGGGATTAGTCTTGAAATCCCACCTTCGTCTCCAGTGTCGTGTCTGTCGTGGGAAAGGAGACTCGGAGCCAGTGACTCAGTGTCAGCTCTTTATTTGGTCCCGAGATCGGCTCGGGCTTCAAGGGAAAAACAGCAGCTTTTATCCTTTGCCAATGACACCGCTTTGAATCTCCCGTGATTAGTTTCCACCAATCGCGGGGGATTCGCAGTGGGCCAATCAGTGCGGCTCGCTCGACCAATCAGATCGCCGTGCGCTTGACCAATCGCTACACGCCGTTTACAAATATGTTAATGACCATACAGAACAACCTTTGTCCCAAGAACCATAGAGTGAGAGGGAGAGAAGGGCACCTCAGAGGTACCATCTAGTCCAGGGGTGACAACTCAATTCCCAGAATTCCCCAGCCAGCCATGGAACTGCTTGCCACCAGAATATGTGAGTGCTCCATCACTGGGGGGTTTTCAAGAAGAGACTGGACAGCCATTTGTCAGGAAGAGGATAGGGCTTCCTGCTTGAGTAGGGGGCTGGACTAGAAGACCTCCGAGGTCCCTTTCAATTCAGTTATTCTGCTATCCTTCCTCCCTCCCTCCCTGCCTCCATTCCTTCCTTCCTTCCTTCCTTCCTTCCTATCCCTCCTTTCCTTCCTTCCTTCCTTCCTTCTTTCCTCCCTTTCCTTCCTATCCCTCCTATCCTTCCTTCTCTCTCCCTCTCCTCCCTTTCCTTCCCTTCCCCCCTTCTCTTCCTTTCTCCCCTCCCTTCCTTCCTTCCTTATCTTTCTTCCTTTTTCTCCTCCCTCCCTCCCTTCCTCCCCTCCCTCCCTTCCTTCCTTTCCTTTTTTCCTTCCCTCCTTCCCTCCCTTCCATCCTTCCTTCCTCCCCTTCCTTCCTTCTTGCCTTCCTTCCTTTCTTCCTTCCCTTCCCTCCCTTCCCTTCCCTTCCTTCCTTTCCTTTCCTTTCTTCCTTCCCTTCCCTCCCTTCCCTTCCGTCCCTTCCCTTCCCTTCCTTCCTTTCTCCCCTCCCTCCCTTCCTTTCCTTCCTTCCTTCCTTCCTTCCTTCCTTCCTTCCTCCCCTTCCTTCCTTCCTCCCCTTCCTTCCTTCCTTCCTTCCTTCCTCCCCTCCCCTTCCTTCCTTCCTTCCTTCCTTCCTTCCTTCCCTTCCTTCCTTCCTTCCTTCTTCCCCTTCCCTTCCTTCCTTTCTTCTTTCCTTCCTCCCTCCCTCCCTCCCTTTCCTTTCTTCCTTCCCTTCCTCCCTCCCTCCCTCCCTTCCTCCCCTTCCTTCCTTCCATCCTTCCTTCCTCCCCTTCCTTCCTTCCTCCCCTTCCTTCCTTCCTTCCTTCCTTCCTTCCTCCCCTCCCTTCCTTCCTTCCTTCCTTCTTCCCCTTCCCTTCCTTCCTTTCTTCTTTCCTTCCTCCCTCCCTCCCTCCCTTTCCTTTCTTCCTTCCCTTCCTCCCTCCCTCCCTCCCTTCCTCCCCTTCCTTCCTTCCATCCTTCCTTCCTCCCCTTCCTTCCTTCCTCCCCTTCCTTCCTTCCTTCCTTCCTTCCTCCCCTCCCCTTCCTTCCTTCCTTCCTTCTTCCCCTTCCCTTCCTTCCTTTCTTCTTTCCTTCCTCCCTCCCTCCCTCCCTTTCCTTTCTTCCTTCCCTTCCTCCCTCCCTCCCTCCCTTCCTCCCCTTCCTTCCTTCCATCCTTCCTTCCTCCCCTTCCTTCCTTCCTCCCCTTCCTTCCTTCCTTCCTTCCTTCCTTCCTTCCTTCCTTCCTTCCTTCCTTCCTTCCTTCCTTCCTCCCCTCCCCTTCCTTCCTTCCTTCCTTCCTTCCTTCCTTCCTTCCTTCCTTCCTTCCTTCCTTCCATCCATCCATCCATCCATCCTTCCTTCCTCCCCTTCCTTCCTTCCTCCCTTTCCTTTCCTTCCTTCCTTCCTTGGGCCTCTGGAATGGTGAAAACAGCCTCCCTGGGGCTCTTTGGAGCTTCTCCAGAAGCTTAGAAACAGGGGCGTTTTACGACTTCCAGTACTTGGGGGGGGCATATTCCGCCCTCCCAGAGCCTCCCCATGATCCTGCACTTCCCTCCTTTCCAAATGGGCCACGTGGAGACTCCTCTGAGGGGCGTGGCAGGCTGGGCGTGGCCAATCGGTTAGTTCCACTCCTGGTTCGCCCAAACCGACCCAAACCGGCTGAATCCCACCCCTGATCCTGTGTTGCACCCCACCCCCCATTGTGGTCTGTTCGCTAAACCCTTTTGTCCTAGTTTGACTTATCCTTTTCCCCCTCAAGAAGCTGTGAGCATCTGGGCGTCCACTAGAGGGCGGACAAGCCTCCTCCCACCCCCATCTAGTGGCGGACTGGAGTACTGCAGCCCAGATTTGCCAATCCAGTGTACAAGCCATGGGGAGGAACAAATGACAAACAGTGCCTCCATTGAGTGGCCAACTGGATGACGTGAGCCCAGCCTGCCGCATGTGGCAACCACGATCTCTTTCAAGCTCGTTCCGTCCTGAACTTTTACACAGTGACCTTCTGGGTCAAACGTGGGAAGGAATGACAGGCGCCAAGGCTGAACAGCAAGAGAAACAATCTCTTTGCTCACACTGTTCTCCCAGAAAGCATCCATCAATCTTAGCAGTCGAGTTGTCCAAAGTTGGAAACAGTTTGCAGGTTCCTTCATCATTCCGTAGCTGAAATCGGAGCTGGTGGCTTTTTTGGGGGGGGGGCAGGGGGAGAGATGGGAGGGAGGGAGAAATCTTTTCGTTTTTTGGCAAAGAAAAAGAGGTCAACCAGTCTTGACCCCAGGAATCCTCCAGACTTAGTGGAGTGGAGAAGAAGGAACTCAGTGGCAAAAAATAATACAACAACTGGCCTCTTTCCAGGGCTGTTTGGGAAGTCTTGTGCAACCCCCGTTGACAGAGTCCTTGCAGAGTTGTGAAACCGCCCGCCCGATCTTCCTGTGTGGTGTGAAGCCACACTCCCTAAGCCACAAATCTGAACAGAACAGAACAGAAGAAAACAACAGAGTTAGAAAGGACCTTGGAGGTCTTCTAGTCCACCCCCTCCCGCTCCAGCAGGGAACCCTACCTGCCATTCCAGACAGATGGTGGTTCCAGTCCAAAAAACCTCTGGTATTGGGAGAGCCCAAAAAGTTCTGGGGGCAAGCCCTTCCCACAGGTGAATTGGAAATCCCTCCTTAAGTTCCGGGTTGCTTCTCTCCTTGATAAATAAACCCTCATTTTGATAGGAAACTGTATAGAATAGAATAGGATAGGATGGAATAGAAGGATGGAGAGGAGAAGAGAGGAGAAGAGAAGAGAAGAGAAGAGAAGAGAAGAGAAGAGAAGAGAAGAGAAGAGAAGAGAAGAGAAGAGAAGAGAAGAACGATGGAGAGTAGAGTGGAGTGGAAAGGAATGGAATGGAATAGAATAGAAAAGAAAGAATAGAATTTAGAATAGAATAGAATAGAATAGAATAGAATAGAATAGAATAGAATGGAAAGGGATGGGATGGGATAGGATAGGATACGATAATATAGAATAGAATAGAATAGAATAGAATAGAATAGAATAGAATAGAATAGAATAGAAAGGAATGGAAAGGGATAGGATGGGATAGGATAGGATAGGATAGGATACGATAATATAGAATAGAATAGAATAGAATAGAATAGAATAGAATAGAATAGAATAGAATGGAAAGGAATGGAAAGGGATGGGATGGGATAGGATAGGATAGGATAGGATAATATAGAATAGAATAGAATAGAATAGAATAGAATAATATAGAACAGAATACTTTCTTGGCCAAGTGTGATTGGACACACAAGGAATTTGTTGAGCCAGATTCCGATTCAGCTGCACATGGAATTATTGACATTTGGAAGCAGTGGTATTTAATTTCGTTGGACGAGGTGCGATGACAATAAAGTAAACTGAACTAAATAAAGTCAACTAATTCATAGCAATTTACGGCAAATCTTGGATTCTGCGTCTGCTAAAAGGTATATATCTTTGGATTTAGCCTGGATTTTTAAGATTCTTCTGTTCAGTTGTGTCGAATTCTAAGTAGACGGTCTGGATGAGAGTCCCTGCCGTTTTCCTGGCCAAGTTTCATTTTTGTTTTTTGGAAATGGTATGCCCTTGCTTTCCCCAAAGGTTTCAAGAGGCAACTGGACTTTTTCGGGCGGTTTTTTTCCCTTGAGGAAATTCCGCTTCTCACCCAAGAAGCTTTTTCAGTTCAGAGCCGAAGAAGCTTCTTGGAGGAGAAGCGAAACGTCTTCAAACAAAAACCCAGAAAGTCCAGTTGCCTCCTGGGGAAAAAAAACACACACACTTTTGGGACAACCAGGGCACCTGAATGGCTGAGAATCTTCCTACCTATTTGCCATTGCTTCCTTCCCAGGGCTGATAGGGAGTGACTGGCCCAAGGTCACCCAGCTGGGTTTGTGCCTAAGGCAGAACTAGAACTCAGAGTCTGATCATGGTTACTATCCGGGGGGGTCTGCCAATCCATTAAGATAGAACCGAGGCCTCCAAAATTGCTGGCTGGAGGATTCTGGGAGTTGAAGTCCACCAGTCTTCAATCGGCCAAGTTTGGGGACCTCCAAGACAGAAAGACTGAAATGGTGGCATAACAATGATGATGGAAGGGGAGGGCAGGTTGTGTGTGTGGGGGTGTGTGTGCCCACAACCCAGACTTTCTGACGATGTGAACATAGCCAGGGATTCATGCTGCAGATTCATGCCCTATTTATTGAGAGAGAGAGACTGTCAAAAAACCTGGGTTCAAGTCAGCTCAACACTGCGATTCCTGCTTCTGTCAAGGGAGATCAGCCCACAAGGGAGTCTCTGAACTGCCAAACACAATCCCCACAACCTGTTATGTGCGTTGACAGAAGCCACCAGACCTGGTTCACGTGACATGCTCACCCAGGGGCTAGGTTTCCACAACACTCATAGATAACAGAACAGAATAACAGGAGGTGGAAGGGGCTTTGTAGGTCATCTAGTCCAACCCCCCACCCCCCCCAAGCAGAAGACCCTACACCATTTCTGACCAATGGCAGCCCAGTCTCTTATGGAAAGCTTCCACAACTTCTGAAGGCAACTTCTATTCCATGGGTTGATGGTTCTCCCTATCAGAAAATTTCTCCTTATTTCCAGGTTGAATCTCTCCTTGATCAGTTTCCATCCATTTTTCCTTGTCTGGCCTTCAGGTGCCTTGGAAAATAGCTTGGCCCCTTCCTCCTCTCTAGGGCAGCCTCTCAAATATTGAAAGAACTCTATTTCCCCTGGTCCTTCTCTTCCCTAGATTAGCCAGGCCCAGTTCCTGCAACTGTTCATGTTGTAGTCTCCGGCACCCTCATTTTCCTGGTTGCTCTTCTCTGCACTTTTTCTAGAGTCTCAACATCTTTTTTATAGTGTGGTGACCAAAACTGGATGCAAGACTCTAGGTGTGGTCTTACTAAGGCTTTATAGAGTGGGATTAGTACCTCCCTTGATCTTAATTGTATCCCTCTATTAATGTAGCTTCAGATTGCCTTGGGGTTTTTTGGCTGCTGCTGCACACTGCTGACTCATATTTATCTGGTCATCCACTAAGACTCCAAGATCCCCCTCCCAGTTCCTGCTATTGAGCCTGGTTTCACCCAGTCTGTATGTGTCCTTTTGGTTTTTCTTACCTAAGTGTAGGACTTTCCTTTTCTCTATGTTGAATTTCATTTTGTTAAATACGGCGCCGTGTTCAAATCTGTCAAGATCCATCTGGATCTTGAGCCAATCTTCTTGGGTGTTGGCTATTCCTGCCAGCTTGGTATCATCTGCAGATTGAGCTTCATTGGCTGAGGGTTCACTAGAACCCAGAACCTCCAGAAGCTGGGGAATTGTGGGAGTTGAAATTCACCCATTTTAAAGTTTTTGAGATTGAGAAAAAAAAACTGGCCTAGATGAATCAACCCATTGTCTGAAATGGTATATAGAGTTTCCTGCCTGAGCAGGGGGTTAGACTAGATGACCTCCAAGGTCCCTTCCAAGTCTGTTATTCTGTTCTTTTGTGTTCAACCATATGTTGGAGTCCTATTGATACTGCACACTATTGACACTGGATGGATTCACACTCGTATGACTTACGACCATTTTTCACACTTAAGACCTTTGCTACCATGGTCACATGGTCAAAATCCAGACATCTGACTCATATTCCTTAACCTGGAAATAAAGAGAAATTTTCTGACCGGGAGAGCAAACCACCCATGGAAGAGAAGTTGCCCTCGGAAGTTGTGGAAGCTTCATCATCCCTGGAGGCTTTCAAGAAGAGACTGGACTGCCCTCTGTCCAAAATGGTGTAAGGTCTCCCGCTTGGGCAGAGGGGGGTTGGACTAGATGACCTCCAAGGTTCCTCTCAACTCAGATTATCTGTTAGCAATGGGAGAAGCCAGATTCACTTAACAACTGTGGCAAGAATGGTTTTCAAAATGGGGCAAAACTTGCTTAACAACCATCTCGCTTAGCAACACTTGGCCTCCATGGTGGTCCTAAGTCGTAGGACTTCCTGTAATTTATGGCAGTTGCCCAGCAGGAGGAGGCCGGAAGTTTCCTTTTCCTGGATTCAAATTTCATTCAAAGGCAGGAGCTGCTAGGCTGGAAAGTTTTGCTGGATTCCTGTAAAAGGTGATCCCAGGTGAGATTGTTAAGCAAGCGGAGGCCACGTAGGAAGCAATGGCTGGAGGTGCTGGAAGAGATCCTTGTGCACACAGAGAGAGAAAGAGATGGAGAAAAATAGGGGGTGAGTCAGTTTCACAAAGCTTTGGCTCTCTTTTCTCTTCTCTGCAACGCAACAAGTCCTACCTTCTTCTCCCCAAAGCTCGGTCCAGCTCAGAGAGACTCCCAGAACAGATCACTAGATTCCTCACCCATCACCCATCTTTCTAGGGCCTTTCTCGGTCTTTCAGCCAAGGAGGAATCCACCACTAGACGCCCCCACAAAAAAAATAATAATCATAGAACCAACACACTCTGTGTAACTGGAAGATGGTTTTATGTTTTGTTTGTCTGTCTGTTTAAAATAAAATAAAAATTAATTTAAAAAAAAAGAAAGAAATATCAGGCCCTATGGTGGATGCTGGTTAAAACACTGGCTATTTAGATATAAAGATCCTTCTTTTTCAGATCTATCCCATAAATTGCGTTACTTGTTTATTAAAAGTGTATTGATTTCCAAAAAATAAAGAAATCACAGAATCAAAATCATGCGGAGTATGATTAGTACCATTTTATAAAAGTCAGGCCGTAGCTGGAATATTCTCCATCCAATTTTGGTCCCCACGTTATTAAAAAAAGAGAATTTGTAAAAAGTGACAAGAAGAGCAACTAAAGATGAAGATGAAAGGCCTGGAAACTAAAACATGAAGAACAGCTGCAGGATTTGGGTTTGGCCCGTCTAGAGAAGAGAAGGACTAGGGGGTGACATGATAGCATCTTCCAGTATTTGAGAGGCTGCCCCAAAGAAAAGGGGGTCAATTTATTCTCCAAAGCACCAAGAAGGCAAGACAAGAAACAAGGGATGGAAACTAACCAAGGAGAGAAGCAACCTGGAATTAAGCAGAAACTTCCTAACAGAGAGGACAATGAACCAGTGGAACTACCTGCCACCATCACTGGAGCTATTTAAGGAGAGAATGGACAACCGCTTGTCTGAAATAGTATCCCCTTAAGCAGGGGGGGTGTCAGACTAGAAGACCTCTGAGGTCCCGTCCAAATGTATTCTGATCGATCGATCGGTTGATGGATCGGAATGGGAATCGGGGACTCGGGCACTTGGGCGACCTCTTTCAAGAAGAGAGCGGACTGCCATTCGTCCGAAATGGTGTAGGGTCTCCTGTTTGGGGAGGGGGGTTTGCAGGGCCATCTTAACAGCCTTGTGGGCTGCGGGGCAAAGCAGCCGATTGGGGCCCCTGCGACATCAACTCACAGGAATACAAATGCCAATGGTCGATAAAATTAAACATATATTTTTGCATGCTAGTATGAATTTAAAAAGGCAGTAAAATGTAATAAACACTTTGCTGTATTGGTATGATACGTGGTGCATTGAAGGGTTAACATAGAATAGAATAACAGAGTTGGAAGGGACCCTGGAGGTCTTCTAGTCCTTCCCCCTGCCCAGGCAGGAAACCCTACACCACTTCAGACACCAATGGTTATCCAATCTCTTCTTAACAACATCCGCTGTTGGAGCACCCACAATTTCTGGAGGCAAGTTGTTCCACTGGTTAAATATCCTCACTGTCTGGAAATTTCTCCTTCGTTCTAAGTTGCTTCTCTCCTTGACCAGTTTCCACCCACTGCTCCTTGTCCTGCCCTCTCAGGTGCTTTGGAGAATAGCTTGACTGCCTCTTCTTTGGGGAAGCCCCTGAGATATTGGAAGGCTGCTCTCCTGTCTCCCCTGGTCCTTCTTTTCATTCAGACCGACCCAGTTCCTGCAAGTGTTCTTCGTAGGTTTGAGCCTCCAGCCCCCTCATCCTCTTGGTTGCTCTTCTCTGTCCTCTTTCCAGAGTCTTCATATCTTTTTGACATCTTGGCGACTAAAACCGGATGCCGTATTCCAAGTGTGGTTTTACCAAGGCCTTATAAACAGAGGTGGACTTCAGCTGGTTCTGACCAGTTCTGGAGAACCCGTAGAGAACATTTGGAGCAGTTGGGAGAACCGGCCCATGCCGCCTCTGACTGGCCCCCGCCAACCCCGTCTCTTCTCTGCCTCCCATCCAGTCCCAGTTGATTGGCTGGGTCTTCTTGGGTTGCCCCGCAGAGGAAGAACGGAGCTGGAAAGCAGGTTAGTGGGGTGGGGAGCAGAGGTGGTATTCAGCCAGTTCTGGGGAGGGAACGGGGATTTTGTAGTATATTTATTATCTATTTATTATCTATTTTTATTGTAGTAGGTTTTGTAGTATAGGGGAAGGCCCTGCCACACCCACCAAGCCACACCTACAGGCCCAGGAGTAAAAAATAAATAAATAAATTGTTGAATCCGGCCACTAGCTTATAAGGGGAGATTAACCCTTCCCGGGATTAGTGTACATACACACATGAGTATGCCCCCCCTCCCCCCCTCCCAGGCTGGGCAAGGACCTCTCTCATGAAGACCTCTCTCTGCGTGAAGACAGCCCTGGGGGGAGAGGGGGGGCTGGACTAGATGACCTCCCAGGTCCCTTCCAACTCTTGCTTCCTTTGCAACCTTCGGGGCTCCCCCAAATCCTAGCCAAAGCGGCAAAAGGGGCGCCAAGGCGAAGCGGGATCGAATGGGAGGGGGGTGTTTCTCCTTCCCCCGGGCCTTTCTCGTCTCCGAGAGGAAAGGAGGAGCGATAGCGGGGGGGGGGGGACGGAGGGGGGGGCGCTCCAGGCCATGTGCGCGCGGCGGGGGCGGGGGGGCGGCGTCTATAAAAGGGGGCGCGTCCGTCTCCTCCTCTCCAAAGCGGGCGCAGGCGGCGAGGTGTTCGGACGCGCGCGGGAGGGAGGCGGGCGGGGAGCTCCAAGTCTCTCCGGCTCTCACTCTGTGTGCCGCGCGATGCCTTCCCGGGCGCTGCGGAGGCGGCGGCGGTTCCTGCTGGTGGTGGCACTGCTGCTGCTGGTGGTGCTGGAGGCGGCTTCGGCTTCTCCGGGGCCGCGGCGGGCGGCTCGAGCCCCGAAGGCGGCTTCGTGGGAGGAGGTGAACGTCCTGGCTCACGGGTTGCTCCAGCTGGGCCACGGGCTCCGCGAGCACGTCGAGCGGCTGGGCGGGCAGCTGCGGGACCTGAACGCCCGGCTGGCGGCGCACAACGTTTCGCTGGCCGGGCTGGAGCGCACGGCGGCCGAGCAGCGGGACCGGCTGGCCCGAGCGCAGAGCCTCTTCGACGGCCGCTGGGCTCAGCTGGACGGGCGGCTGCGAGGACTGGAGGCCAGGCTCGACGGGACGGGACGGGCGGGAGCCCAGAACAACAACAGCAGCAGCAGCAGCGGAGGCGGCGCCGGCGCGGATCCCCGGAGGGACGGCCCGGCGGAGGACCAAGGCGCGCTGCAGGTGCGTCCCGGAGGCTGGGCTCGCCTAGTCGGCGGAGGCTTGGAACAGGCACACACTCTGCACGAGGGCAGAGGTCCCTTTTGTCTGCTGCCGCCGCCGCCGCCTTACTCCCCGGCCGATCTCCTGCTTGAGAGACGGGGGGGGCGCGGGGGGCTGGACTAGACGACCTCCCAGATCCCCTTCCAGCTTGATTGGGATCCCGCCTTTCAGAGCCGAGAGCGGTCCGAAGGATGGGCAGGCGGGACGCCGGGCATCGCTCCCCTCGGTCTTCCCCGGGGTTCCTTTTCCAGATGGCGGGACGGGCTCCACCGGCATCTTCCCGGGGAACCGGGCTGGGCCCCCCGAGGGAGCTTCCCGAGCTGTGCCCAGCCGGAGTCAAACCGAGACCAGCCCTGGCTCGGATTCCCGGGGGGGGGGGGGGGTTGGAAAAACCGCCCAAGCCTTCGGGGCGAAGTCGTGCGCCAGGCACAAATGGCGCGTAAAAGCGCCTTGGGATGGGTCGGCTGGCGCTAGCCGATCTGGAGGGGTGCAAAGAGGAGACACACACACACACACACACACACCCGGGACGTGCGAATTCCCTGGCTGAAAGGAAGACCCTGACTTGGCGCCCCCTCCCCAAATCCTCTGTTCGAGCGTTTCTCGACGCTCGCTGGTTGCGCAAAGCGATCCCCGAAGTGAAAACGGTCGCTGCGCCCGCCGCGAGTCCAGCTCTGCGCTTTGAGATTGACTCCGGTGGCGGGGGAGGATTTCACCCCACGCCCCAAATATAGTGGTGGTCCAGCTCGGGTCTGGAGTGGGGGAGTGAGAAAGAAGGAGAGAGAAAGAATGAAAGAGACAGGGAGAGAGAGAGAGAGACTGAAAGAGAAGGAGAGAGGAGAGAGGAGGGGAGTGAGAAAGAAGGAGAGAGAAAGAGACAGAGGGAGAGAGAAAGAAAGAAAGGGAAAGAGAGAGAGAGAGAGACTGAAAGAAAAAGAAGGAGAGAGGAGGGGAGTGAGAAAGAAGGAGAGAGAAAGAGACAGAGGGAGAGAGAAAGAATGAAAGAGGCAGGGAGAGAGAGAGAGAGACTGAAAAAGAAGGAGAGAGGAGGGGAGTGAGAAAGAAGGAGAGAGAAAGAGACAGAGGGAGAGAAAGAATGAAAGGGAAAGAGAGAGAGAGAGACTGGAAAAAAAAGGAGAGATGGGGGAGTGAGAAAGAAGGAGAGAGAGACAGAGGGAGAGAGAAAGAATGAAAGAAACAGGGAGAGAGAGACTGAAAGAGAAGGAGAAGGAGAGAGGAGGGGAGTGAGAAAGAAGGAGAGAGAAAGGGAAAGAAAGAATGAAATGAAAAGAGGAAGAGAGAGACAGAGAAAGACAGAAAGAGAAGAGAGGGGGAGTGAGAAAGAAAGAGAGAGGAAGATAGAGGGAGAGAGAAAGAATGAAAGGGAAAGAGAGAGAGAGACTGAAAGAAAAAGAAGGAGAGATGGGGGAGTGAGAAAGAAGGAGAGAGAAAGAGACAGAGGGAGAGAGAAAGAATGAAAGAAACAGGGAGAGAGAGAGAGAGAGAGAGAGACTGAAAGAGAAGGAGAAGGAGAGAGGAGGGGAGTGAAAGAAGGAGAGAGAAAGAATGAAAGAGGCAGGGAGAGAGAGAGAGAGCTGGACTAAACCACGTTTATTATCCTTTTTCTCCTTTCTTGGTTAGAACCTGATCAGGCGCCAGAACCTGAGGATGGAGGAACTTCAACAGAAGATCAGACAGCAACAGTTCCGGATGGACAAGCAGAACTTGCAAATTAAGAGCCTTCAGAGCAAGGTATTGGGGGGGGAGAGGGCCCCCCTCCCACTTTCCTTAGAGGGCACTGGAGGCATTCCAATCGGTCACCTGTGGAAAGGGGTGTGGCCTGCAGGGAGGGGGAGGGCTGGGGGTTGGGGAGGGGGAGTTGAATGGCAAAGGGATGAGATAGTAAGAATGCAAGGAAACTTGGTTGTCATTTTCATTTTTACTGCGTTAAGCCCCCTCCCAAACAAAACTACCCACCGTTGAAAATGCACTTCTGTGGTTTCTCTTGGGTGCAATTCGGTTTTGGAGTCCCCTCCTCCCTGGAAGGGCAGTGGCCCATGGGCTGGAGGGCAGTTTGGGCTGGAGGGGGGAGAAACGCTACCTGGGAATTTGAAGGGTGAAATTCAACGGGGCAAGGTTGGAAGAAAACCTTCCAGAAATGTCAGACGGAAAAAGAAACTCCAGGCCGTGTGGTCGACGGCCGGGGATGATGGGCTGTGTGGTACGCAGCATCTCCCGAGGGTTCCAGAAAATATGCGGAGGCTTTGTTAGGCTTTGACAGCAACAAAGCCTGGGCCCCTTCCCCCTTTCATTCTTCTTCTCCAACCAAGGGATAGGCGGCTCTTCCGAGATCCTCCCCTAATTCTCTAGCTACCTGACTTTTACTGGGGGAGGGGGAAGAAAAGGGGGGGGTCTCTTATGAGGGGGCCATATATACACTCCCCCCTCCCCCGCTCCCACTTTTTCTTGCAAACCGAAAAAAAAAACCCAGCAGCTTCTGCAGAGAAAGAAAAGTCAGAGAATTCTAGGGGCTCTGCAGGTCATCTAGTCTCACCCCTTGCCGGCTTGTTGGGGGGGGGGGAAATTGTGGGAGTTGAAGCCCACCCATCTTCAAACTCACCCAGCTCAAGGAACTCTTGACTTGAAGGATTCCTCTGTTGCCCTTCTTCTATTTACAGTTTAATTGACTGAGACACACATCAATTAAATTGACCGGTGTCATCAATTGGGACACCCATCATTGCCAAACCGGGGGGGGGGGGGGGGGGGAGTGAAAGTTTCCACATTTCCATATGCTGAAGGGTGAACATTAACTCATCCTTGGATCTGCTGGCTAGTTCTTCTTCTTTTTCAGCTAGCTGGGTTCACCTTTCTTTGTTTTTTGTAAATGTAATTTGGCAAAACAGCCTCGCACAAAAAATAACCAAGTCACCAAAGTAGATCAGTTCTACCTTTCATGCCTCCAACTCGGCGCACGATGTCCAATTATCCTCGGCGGGAGATCAAACCCTCCCAAAAACAGGGAAGAAATGCAGTCTGAACCCAAAATACAGATAAAGTAGAAATAAAAAAAACCAACAACAACACTAAACCACGCTGAATGAATCAACGTGACAGGCCAGGATAATAACTTGCAGGCTTCCAAAGGATAGCGAGGCGCACACAGTCGGGAGGACGCCAAAACCCAGATAAGCCTCGACCAAGATAATGCACCTTTTGCTTCCAGCTACTTTGCCATGCGCAGTTTGCCCAGTCTTCCCAGCTGCAGCCCATGAAGGAGATCAGGGCCCTTTCCTCCCCCCACATTGCTCCCTTATCCGTTCCTCCCTGCGTCCCCTAGGATGAAGAGGGGGTGGGCCTGGGTCTTCCTCTGAATGCCCAGCTGCCCTTCCCCAGTTTCCTCCGGAGCCACCGGAGCCACACTCCCACGCCCTGTCAGCTGTTCCACTTCTCCCTCGGAGTCAGGCTCCAACCGGGGCGTGACAGTATATTTCTTGCCTCTTTTTATGATCTCTCTCTTTCAACACCCACCCTGCCAGATCGTTTTGTCCTGAGTGGTTCTTTTATTTATGGATGATTTCATTGACAGATTAAATTTATCCACTGCTGCCCACCTGCTCTCGAAATGGCTCCAGGTGGCAAGGAGTTCCAGTGAAAACTAATTGCAGGGCAGGGATCAGCCTTGCCAAAAAAACCCAAAAAAAGCCTCAGAACCTGGTCATTAAAGATACTTTTTTCTGCTCCTTAGAAGTGCGGCCTTGGGGTGGTTCAGGATATCTCCTCGGCAAGCTAAGGCCAAAACTTTGTGGTGTAAAACACCAACGGTTTCCTTTTGGGCGCAAATCAATTGGGCGGTGACCTTTTGCTAGATCACTTGGGAAGGTTTTAGTCTCCTGGGGTCTTCTTCCAGTCCTCGATTTACGACCATTTGCCTAACAACTGGTCAGGGGTGGGCTTCAAAAAAAATTAGCAGCGGGTTCTCTACCCCAGGGGGTCACCAAACTTTTGGACCTCAGGGACCACTAAACTCATAATTTTAAATCCCATGGACCACTAATATGAACTTTGATTGATAGTGGCTTGCTGACATTTTCCCAGGATCTCTGCAGAAAGCAGCAGAGACCCTGGGAAAATTCCCCCCAAAAAAGTCTGCAGGAAAATCCCCCACCCCGTTTTCCTACCGATCGATCGTTCTTTATTTGGGATGGCAGGATACCGTCTCCAGCTCCGTTCTCAGGGAGAGAGAGAGAGAGGAGAGACTTTTGGCTTCATGCAAGGAAAGCAGCAGAAGCCGCAGAAGTCTTTCTTTCTCTCCCCGAAACTCTGCCAGAAATGAGTCTTTGCCGGCGCAGCCTCTTGGAGCAGGAGGCTTTGCAGGGTCCCAAAGACTTATTTCTGGCGAAGTTTGGGGAAGTCTGGTTTCCTGGCGTGCAGCCAAAAGAAAAGAAAAAAGAAGCGGAAAGAAGCAGCCTGGTGGCCAGGCCAGGCTTGTGGGACAAGTGGAGCAAGTTTCCCCCCTCCGCCCTTTCCCCCCCTCCTCTCACTACCTTGTGTTGTTTGCAATGCAAGTGACGCCAGCCTTGTGTTCCCGCAGGCCCTGTGGGCGACGCAGCCTTGTGTTCCTTCGCAGCCCGGATTAATTGCTTTGGGGGGGGGGACATTTCTCTGCGGACCACCCAGATTTTCTTGTAGACTGCCAGTGGTCTCTGTCCCACTGGTTGGCTCAGCTCAGTTGCTGGGTGGGCATAGCCATGGTGGGCGTGGTCTAGTTGGCCTCCTCCATCGTGGTGGGAGGCCCATTTTTTACCTGCCCCAGGCTCTCTCCGGCCTTCCATAGCCTCCGCAAGGCCTGTTTTTTTCCCCTCCCTGAGCTTCTACTTTGGCCCTGTACTTACCTGCATCCAAAACAGGTTGTGTGGAGACTCCTGGGACGGGCGGGGCCAGCCAGTCTTTGCAACTACTGGTTTGGCAAACTAGATGTAAAGTTAACAACCGGTTCGCCTGAACCGGTGTGAACCGCTAGCCGCCCACCCTTGCAACTGGTCCAAGTTATGATAAGAGCTGAAGGAATTGACTTCCAACCAATCCTCGCACTTAACAACCCCAGTGAGGTCCCCACATTCACACATGACCAAAATCCGGGCCTTTGACATCCGGGAGGTACAGTATTTCCGATGGGTTGCCACATGTCCTAGAATCCCACACAATTGCCAAGCCAATTCAGTGGGGGCAAGCCAGATTTGCTTAACAGCTGTGTGGTTCGCTTAACAGCCATGTCAAGAGTTGTAAAATTGGGGTGTGGCTCACTTAGCAAAACTGCATCGCTTAGCGATGGAAGTTGTACAACTTCCCAATTTGGATTGTCAGCTGGGCACTACTTTTATCCATGATGGCGAATCTATGGCACACCGGCCACGGGTGGCACGCAGAGCCATTTGTGCGGGCATGTGAACCCCAGCCAGACTTACCTGCACTGCGCATACGCGCACCTCCCAGCTGATTTTTGACCCGTTTGAGGCTCGAGGAAAATCTCTGCAGCCTCGGGAGCCCCAAAAATAGGCCTTCTGGAAATACCAGAAGTGACTAAACGGGGCCGTTTTTCAGCCTGCCGAGTCTTCCCTTGAGCCTCCAGGGGGGCGAAACTGGCCTCAAAGGAGCAGAAAATCGGCTGGGAGGTGTGGGCCTGCGCAGTGCAGGTAAAGGGATGGGGCGGGGGTGGTGCATTGCATTGTGGGTGCCGGCATGTGTGTGCTTTTGACACACCACAACAAAAAAGGTTCGCCCTCCCTGACCTGTATTGTATCTCTCTCCTCGGTGGTTCATCAGTTGAAGGCCGGTGCGGAAAACCCACCCCGACATCGTGCCCTCCTGAGGGTGAGAAGTTCCAGAATCCCACAGCTAGCATTCTGGTAATGGGTTGTGGAATAAAAGATACTCTCCAGCAGCTCCCACCCCGATAAGTAGGGATTAACACCGGACAAACAAGCAAGAAACAATACCCCAATCAAGGGTTGAAAAAAATCACACCCCTGCCAACACTGGCGGGGCAAGCTACGATATCTAAACAGGGAGAAAACCAACTTCCTTGCAGCACTGATGACGTTACCTAGTTGAATGAGGAAAGATCTTGAAGAAAGCTGCCAAGCTCAGCGAACGCCCACGGAATCCACCGAGAGAGAAACTCGGATAAGCACCAGACGAAACAAGCAATAATACCCTAATCAAGGAATTAGCAAGGGAAAAACCACTCTCCCACCAACATGGGTGGGGCAAGCTACATACGTAAGCAGGGAGAAGAAAGCCTCACTCCCTTCTCCCGTAGCACTGATAATGTTACCTAGTTTGGCCACGAGAGGTCTGCAAGGCCACAGCTGAACTCAGAGCCCACCAAAGACCCCACAGTAAAAGTTGCTCACATGAGATGGAATTGTAGGTATCGGCCGTGGGTGGTATGAGTGGTGTGTCACACTGTCAGGACGTACACTGTGTGATTGTGGCTTGTGCCAGATGCCCGGAGTTGTGTGTCTCGCACGTCAGAACGGAATTTATTTGGCGTTTGGGCCATGCAGAATCTGCCATTGTTTGATGCTCCTACCGTCTACCTTTGTATTTCAAAGGTTCTTTGGGGTTCCATTTTCAGGGAGGGAAGACTGAGGCCATGCAGGCAGTCCTGGACTTACGACGGTTCATTTAGTGATCGTTCACAGTTACAGGGGCACTGAAAAGAGTCAGTTACAACCGTTTTTCACACACCTGTTGCAGCCTCCCCAAAATTCGGAGGGTGGGCAACCGACTCATAGTTATGATCGTGACGGGGTCCCTGGGGTCATGGGATCCCCTTTTTGCGACCCTCTGACCAGCCAAGTCCGTGGGGAAGCCAGAGTTGCTTCACAAACTGGGTTACTGATTTAACAAGGGCAGCGATTCACTTAACGGCGTGAGAACATTTGTAGAACGGGACAAGAATGTCTCACTTAGCAACAGAAATGCTGGAAATGCCAATTGTGGTCGTAAGTCAAGGACTGCCTAGATAAGTGGGTGGCTTGTCTAAGACCATTTGAGCTCCTTCAGGAGAGGAAAATTGGTTTTATTTATTTATTTTATATCCCACTTTTATTGTTTTTACAAACAACTCAAGGTTGACAAATACCCAACACACCCTTTTCCTCTTTTCCACAACAACTGCGTGGTCCAAAGTTACCCAGCCAGCTTTCATGGTTCAGTGGGACTAGAACTCACCGTCTCCTGGTGATTGACCCAAAGTCACCTAATTGCTTTTAAGTGGGACTAGAACTCACCGTCTCCTGGTGATTGACCCAAAGTCATCTAATTGCTTTTAAGTGGGACTAGAACTCACCGTCTCCTGGTGATTGACCCAAAGTCACCTAATTGCTTTTAAGTGGGACTAGAACTCACCGTCTCCTGGTGATTGACCCAAAGTCACCTAACAGTCTTCCTGGATAAGGTGGGACTAGAACTCACGCAGTCTCCTAGAGATTGGCCCAAAGTCATCTAGCTTCTTTCCTGGTAAAACTGGGACTAGAACTCACCGTCTCCCAGAGATTGGCCCAAAGCTACCCAGCCAGCTTCAATACCCAAAATGGGACTAGAACTCCTGCTTTGTGGCCTGTCGCTTTAACCACTAGGCCAAACTGGTTCCTGTGGATGAGAGTCTTATGCCTTTGGAAATAAACTCTCCCCCCCCTGTCTCTCCTCCCTTCTCCTCTCTTCCCCCCCGTCCCCCTCCCCAATTCCCAGGTCAACGTGCTCACCCCGTTGCAACGCAGCGAAAAGGACCCCCAGGCCCCTCAGTGGAAAGTGACCATCCAGAGAAGCGCGGACGATCGCGTGGCTAACCAGAGCCAGACGGCCAAACTGGGGAAGCTGGAACGTTCAAGTGAGTAAGCAGCCATCTTGGCTGTATTTGATTGTGTTGTGTTGTGTTGTGTTGTTTTATTTTGTTTTATTTTATTTTATTATTGTATTTTATTATTTTATTGTATTCCATTTTGTTTTATATTTTATTTTATTGTATTTACTATATTATTTTATTGTACTGTATTGTATTGTATTGTATTTATTTTATTTTATATTTTATTTCATTTATTATTTTTTTATATTATTGTATTCTATTCTATTTTATTTATTTTATTTTATTTTATTTTATTTTATTATATTGTATTGTATTTATTTTATTTTATATTTTATTTCATTTATTATTTTTTTATATTATTGTATTGTATTGTATTGTATTCTATTTTATTTTATTTTATTTTATTTTATTTTATTTTATTTTATTTTATTTTATTTTATTTTATTTTATTTTATTTTATTTTATTTTATTTTATTTTATTTTATTTTATTTTATTTTATTTTATTTTATTTTATTTTATTATTTTATTGTATTCTATTCTATTTTATTTTATTTATTTTAAATTTTCTTTATTTTACTTTTCCCTGGGGTTTGGAAGAAAAACAAAATTGGGGGGGGGTTCCTTTTCCGCAAGAAGGGAATTTTTTGGATCAGCTGTTCCCGAGGTGGGAAGCCAAGGACTTTAGCAGCTGCAGCCCAACCTCTCGCTGTTGCAACCACCCTTCGCGTTGGCATGAAAACAGCTGGGCCAAATTCAAAAAATCCCGATTCATTTTGATGCCTCTCGGCTGGTGCGGGTACCCTGAATTTTGCAAAAATCAGAAAATGTGAGGGATGGCACGGATGTACAGACAATCTTCCACTTACGACTGTGATTCAGCCCAGCCTGCCTGTCGCTAAGGGGGACACTTGGTATGTGAAGCAATTTGGAAACAAGAACAACAAAAATTGGGTCGGCTTAAAAAGGGGTCAACCGTGGCAACTGGAGGACTTCAACTCCCAAAGCTGGCTGGGGAATTCTGGGAGTTGAAGTTTAAAGTTGCCAAGGTTGGAGACCCCTGGGCTTAAATATTTCCTCTCCAGCCTCAGACCCAGGTTCGCCCAGGAAGAGAGGCTTACAGAGTCATGAGGACTAGTGTCTTTTTCAGTTAGTTCTTCTCCTCGGTGCTTAGAAGCAGCTGAGGTCAGTGGAGACAGGCAGAGGTACAATGCAACCAGTCTAACAACCGGTTTGGTGAGCGTACTCTCATTATAGTGTGGTGACCAAAACTGGATGCAGCAGGACTCTAGGTGTGGCCTTACTCAGGCTTTATAGAGTGGGATTAGTACCTCCCTTGATCTCCAGTGTATCCCTCTGTTAATGCAATTTAGGATTGCATTAGCTTTTTTGGCGGCGGCTGCACACAGCTGGCTCCTATTTAGCTGGTTGTCCACTGAGACTCCAAGATCCCTCTCACACTTCCTGCTAC
This sequence comes from Hydrophis major, assembly GCA_033807585.1. NCBI lineage: Eukaryota > Metazoa > Chordata > Lepidosauria > Squamata > Elapidae > Hydrophis > Hydrophis major. The sequence goes on from CM066328.1 coordinate 2,636,870, forward strand.
TGAGAAATCTGGTTTCACCCAGTCTGTATGTGTCCTTTGGGCTTTTCTTGCCTAAGTGTAGGACTTTCCTTTTCTCTACATTGAATTTCATTCTGTTAGTTACGGCCCAGGGTTCTAGTCTGTCCAGATCCCTCTGGACCTTGAGCCTATCATCTTCTGGGGTGTTAACCGTGGTGGTATTCTATCGGTTCGGGCTGGTTTGGCCGAGCCGGTAGCAGCGATGAGCAGCAGAGACCGAACCGATTTTCTCCACTCCTCTGCTATGGGGTCCACCCGCCTGTCTGGGCTCCCTTACTCACCCCTTTCTCTGCTGAATTTGAAGCGCAGCTGCTTTGTGTGGCATAGAATAGTGCCGCACGGCAGCTGCTGAAGCGACCGGGATCGTGCAGGCTTACAGGAGGCAAGTTAGAATGCCTCCATGCCTGTGCAAAGTGCACAACCAACAACCTCTAAAGTACGCACGCCCACCGAACCGGTGGCAAAACTATTTGAATCCCACCACCGGGTGTTAGCTATTCCTGCCAGCTTGTAGTCGTCTGCAAATTGAGCTTCTTTGGCCCAGGGTTCAAGCCTGGTATTTATTACCCATGCTGCATTCCTGCTTTCCACCCCGGGGTGTCCAACCTTGGCAACGGAAGCCCTGTGGGCTTCCAAAATGTTGGGCAACCCAAGGACATCCAACCTCTGGCAACTTTGAAGACTTATGGACTTTGATTCCCAGGCCGGCCAGCTGGCTGGAGGAATTCTGGGAGAGTTGGAAGTCCATAAATCTGTAAATCTTCCCAAGTGGCCAAGGTTTTGGGGACCTCTTGTTGCTATACCCAATGGCATAACCCGTTTAAAAAACTCTAGATTTGTCTCGGGGGGAGGGGAAGGGGCTGGTTCAGTCTTCTCCCTCCAGATGTTCAGGGAGGTGTGCCCCTCCCCAGATTCCCCAGCCCAAACATCTGGAGGCTGCTGGTTAGCGGAAAGCAGCATCCAGCCCTCCCTTTTCCCGTAGAGCGCCTGAGGTGGCCGCCTGCCAAGTGTGCCAGAGGTTGAGACGGGAAGCATGCCAGCCGGCAGCTGTGGGGTTAAATGGCTGGTGTGCCATTGGGGGGGGAAGGGGGGCTGGGGGGGGGACTGGGAAGCCAAAGCAAAGGCTGGCTTCTCTCCAAGTAGAGGAAAGGCTAAACTCCCCCCTTCCCTTCTTCCCCATTCTTGCTCCGGGTTTCCAAAATATGCAGAAAGCATAAGCCAGAAACCTTCCTTCCCTCCCCAGGAAAGGCAGATTGGCTGGCTTGCCTTTGCCAAACCCCCCCCCCCAAAAAAAAAAACACCAGGGAAATGTGACACACACACACACACACACACACCCCTCATACACACACATACACACCCCCTCCCAACCAGCCTCTCAAAATTTGGGGTTTTGCCTTCCAGAGAGAAACTCCAACCTTCCTTTCTAGCTAATAATACAGAAGTCAGTTTGCCTTTGGAGTTGCAGAACGAGAGTGGGAAGGGTCCTGGGAGGTCTTCTAGTCTAACCCCACCTGCTCAAGCAGGGAGACCCTAGCCTAGGGATGTCCAACTGGATTTCTTGGAGGGCCAGATCAGCATTGGAGGTTTTTGGTGGTTTTCAGCTGTTCTGGGCCCAATTTTGGAACTGTTTTTAGATGGGTTTTTTTTGGCCTGGTTCTGGTCCATTTTTCAGGCCATTTTGAACCTGTTTTTCGGGCCGTTTGGGGTGTTGGCTATTCCTGCCAGCTTAGTATCTCCTCTGCAAATTTGGTACATTCCCCTTCTATTCCCTCCTCTAAGGGAATCATGAGTTAATCCGAAGAGGACGGTGGGGATTTTTGGAGGCAGTGTGACTCACACCGATGACAGAGGTGTGGGATGCCAGGGGTTTGTGCATTTCGCACGTCCGCCTACACTGCCCCCCTGCTTCCTTATCCAGATATGGGCTAAAGCCTTGCGGGGCATTTAAGTTCTTTTTCCAATGTTTATGGCCAGGGCTTTTTTTTGGGGGGGAGCCAATCCCTTAGGTCAAACGGAAGCTCCCGGAGCCTGCGGTGGAACGATGGGAGCCGGGTTCAAGCGCATCGAGACAGGAGCGATGGATGAGGGGACGCGGATGGGATGCCCAACATGTGGCATCTCGCCAGCACAATGCCGTGGCCCCCCCCCGACCCCGCTAAAAACCGGGTTAGGTTTCGTAGGCTGTGGTACACCTCTGATCTTATTTCCGAAAAGAACCGTCTGGACGACCCTTGAGGGTCTCTTTGGAAAGGCTCCGAAGTGGGCACGGTGTGGGGTTTGTGTGGGGTTGGGGGTGCATTTTGACCTGTTCCCCATCTCCCCATCTCCTCGGATTTAAACCGACACTCGCGTTGGCCTGTGCCAAGAGGAGCGGTCTCCGTGTTCGTCTGTCCACGGGGGGGGGGGGGGGAAACTGAGGCGGGGGGGAGGGGAAATAAAGAGCGGAGTCCCTCGCCCACTTTTTAGTTCCCGCAGATGGTGGTGGGCAGGGAGGCCCCCTCCAGCTTTGATTTCCTTAGGGTTGGCTGGGCGGAAATGGTAGACTGCTCCTGGGTAGAGAGGCTCCTTCGAATTGGCTTGGCCACTGGCCTGGGATTGGCCGGAGGACAAGAGGGCGGGACCTGCTCCTCTTTTGATTGACGGGAGACCCTGGGTAGGGAGGGGGGTGGTTTCTTGGCTTGGCAGGGCTGGCACCGCCTTAGGGCATCGGTCCAGGAAGCCTCTGCCGTTGGGTTTCTTCCTTTCCTCCGGAACCCAAAGATGGGCAAAGGAGGTGGTTTTGGATTGGCGCTAGTCCTCAAGAATTTGGCTCTAGTCCTCAAGAATTCGGGCATGAGGTTGGGCCGGCTCAACTTTTCCCAGGTCTGTCCTTGAGCCAACTTGGCCCTTTCTCCTCCCTTCCCCCCCCCCCTGTGTGTGTGTGTGTGTGTCTGCTTGCAGCCTCCTGCTCCACAAGTCAGGTCCCTTGCCGGCTGGATGATGCAAGCAGGCCCCTCCCTCCCTCCCTCCCTCCCCAGAATTGGGGGAAAGTTCATGTTTACACTCCAGGATCAGTTTCTTCACCCGCCCCTCCCCCCCAGAAACTCCCCCCCCCCTTCCACAACCCAGCCCTGTTCTTCTGGCATCCTGCCCCAGGCAGCTGTTTGGAGACTCTCCACTAAATTTATCCACAGGCTGGGAGGAAGGAGGCCTCTCCCCCTGCCTGCCACCCGCCCCTCCCCCCCCCCAAAAACCCCCCTCCCCTGCAATTCCAAGGGGGCTGATTGAAAAAAAAAAAAAGAGAGAGAGAGAAACCTTTTCCATGCAAGGCCCAAGAACAGCATCTCTCTTTGTCTGGGGCTGCAATTCAACACATCTGCTGCTCTGGGCTGCCCCGGGGGGGGGGGGGGGGGGCAGAGTCCGCTTCCACCCTGCCACATTCTTCCCCCTCACCCATCTTCCCCAGCCACGGCCCACCTCTCCTGCCCCCGCCCTGATAGCAGCTGCTGGGCTAGCCCCAAAGCAAAGTCTGGCAGGCCGCAGCAGCCAGTTGGGGTGGGCTTCTGTTTGTATGTGTGTGTGTGTATCTCCCGGCACCCCAACATCAGGCTTTGCATGCACCCACACTCGTGAGCCATTTCATGTTGCGTGCCCCGGGGTAGGGAGGAGGCTTCTGAGCACATGCAAAGGGCTTTGGACGCAGAGCCAGGGTTGGCGAGGGAGGGTTCCTTGGGGACAGCAGAATGTTTCGGGGCAAGTGGGGCGGAGAGAATTGGTAGCCGTGCTCCGTTTGATCCCTAGGGGGGCATCTTTGTGGCTCAGGGTTGAACAGTGAGGCCCCTGGTGCTCTCTGAGCTGGGTGGTGTTTCTGGCAGATGTTTCGTGACCCAACCAGGGAACGTCATCATTGCTAGAAGGGAGTGGGGTTTGCAGAGAGGAGGAGGAGGAGGAGGAGGAGGGAGGGAGGAAGATTGTGGGGTGCTGCCTGAGCTTGGTGATTTTCTTGCAGACCCTTCATGACCCAAATAAGTAACATCATCAATGTTAGAAGGAGTGGGATTTGCAGGAGGAAGAGGAGGAGGAAGAGAAGGAGGAGGAGGAGGAAAATAAGAGGAGAAGAAAGGAAGAGGAGGAAGAGGAGAAGGAGGACAACGACGACTCTGGGGTCCTTGGTGCTGTCTGAGTTTGGTGGTTTTCTTGCAGACGTTGCATGACCCAGCTAGGTAATATCATCAGTGCTAGAAGGAGAAAGAGAAGAGGAGGAGGAGGACAATGACTGTGGGGGCCTTGGTGCTCTCTGAGCTGGGTGGTTTTCTTGCAGGCATTGCATTAACCCAGCTAGGGAGCATCATCCTCGGGGCCAGGAAGCTAGCTGAGACCAGCACAGGTGAGGTTACCTGGCTGGGCAATGACAGGTCTGGCCAGGAAACCCCCCAGGCTCCAAGAGCTCCAAGGACACCACCAGGCCTTTCCCAACAGGTCCTTTTTTTCCTTGGTGGGGCAACTTCCACACCCAGCTTTCCCGGCCAAAGTGGTCTGCCTTTTCCAGCACACATGGACCTCCGGGGGAGGAAGGTAGAGCGCGACATGGCTTATCCCGTGGCCTTTCTACTCCTCCATTTTGCTCTTCCGTCAGCGCGGAGAAGGGAGCAAGGCTCTGAGGGGGAAGCCCAGGGAAAGGGGCAGGGGTCCCTGCACGAAAGAGGCTCACTTTCAGCGGTTGCGACAAACCACCATGCGACAACGATCGATGGGCCGAATCCCTGGAACTGACCTGGGACAGGCCTCCATTTTCTTGCACCAGCCCATCCTGGGTACCCTCAGGGTTTCTTAATCGTGGCAGCGATTGGAAACAGGCCTGCTGCTCTGGTTTCGGCCTTTTCCAGGTGTGTGTGTGTGTGTGTGTGTGGCAGAAGAGAGAATGCGGAAGAGAGAATGAGGGAGGGAGAGAGACTGAGAGAGAGAAAGAATAGAGAGAATGAGAAAAAAGAATGAGGGAGAGAGAAAGAATGACAGAGAAGAGAGAAAGAGAAGATAATAACAGCAAGAGAGAGAGAGAGAGAGGAGAGAATGAGAGATTGAGAATCAGAGAATGAGAGACAAGATAGAATGAGAAAGAGTGACACAGGGAGAGAGAAAGACAGATTGAGAGGGGGAGAAAAGAGACTGAGGGAGAGAGAGAATGAGAGAATGATAAGAGAATGAGAAAGAGGAGAGAATGAGAGAGTAGAGAGAGAGAGAGAATGAGAAAAAAAGAATGAGGGAGAGAGAAAGAATGACAGAGAAGAGAGAAAGAGAAGATAATAACAGCAAGAGAGAGAGAGGAGAGAATGAGAGATTGAGAATCAGAGAATGAGAGACAAGATAGAATGAGAAAGAGTGACACAGGGAGAGAGAAAGACAGATTGAAAGGGGGAGAAAAGAGACTGAGGGAGAGAGAGAATGAGAGAATGATAAGAGAATGAGAAAGAGGAGAGAATGAGAGAGTAGAGAGAGAGAGAATGAGAAAAAAAGAATGAGGGAGAGAGAAAGAATGACAGAGAAGAGAAAGAGAAGATAATAACAGCAAGAGAGAGAGTGAGAGATTGAGAATCAGAGAATGAGAGACAAGATAGAATGAGAAAGAGTGACACAGGGAGAGAGAAAGACAGATTGAGAGGGGGAGAAAAGAGACTGAGGGAGAGAGAGAATGAGAGAATGATAAGAGAATGAGAAAGAGGAGAGAATGAGAGAGTAGAGAGAGAGAGAATGAGAAAAAAAGAATGAGGGAGAGAGAAAGAATGACAGAGAAGAGAGAAAGAGAAGATAATAACAGCAAGAGAGAGAGTGAGAGATTGAGAATCAGAGAATGAGAGACAAGATAGAATGAGAAAGAGTGACACAGGGAGAGAAAGACAGATTGAGAGGGGGAGAAAAGAGACTGAGGGGGAGAGAGAATGAGAGAATGATAAGAGAATGAGAAAGAGGAGAGAATGAGAGAGTAGAGAGAGAGAGAATGAGAAAAAAAGAATGAGGGAGAGAGAAAGAATGACAGAGAAGAGAAAGAGAAGATAATAACAGCAAGAGAGAGAGTGAGAGATTGAGAATCAGAGAATGAGAGACAAGATAGAATGAGAAAGAGTGACACAGGGAGAGAGAAAGACAGATTGAGAGGGGGAGAAAAGAGACTGAGGGAGAGAGAGAATGAGAGAATGATAAGAGAATGAGAAAGAGGAGAGAATGAGAGAGTAGAGAGAGAGAGAATGAGAAAAAAAGAATGAGGGAGAGAGAAAGAATGACAGAGAAGAGAGAAAGAGAAGATAATAACAGCAAGAGAGAGAGTGAGAGATTGAGAATCAGAGAATGAGAGACAAGATAGAATGAGAAAGAGTGACACAGGGAGAGAAAGACAGATTGAGAGGGGGAGAAAAGAGACTGAGGGGGAGAGAATGAGAGAATGATAAGAGAATGAGAAAGAGGAGAGAATGAGAGAGTAGAGAGAGAGAGAATGAGAAAAAAAGAATGAGGGAGAGAGAAAGAATGACAGAGAAGAGAGAAAGAGAAGATAATAACAGCAAGAGAGAGAGAGGAGAGAATGAGAGATTGAGAATCAGAGAATGAGAGACAAGATAGAATGAGAAAGAGTGACACAGGGAGAGAGAAAGACAGATTGAGAGGGGGAGAAAAGAGACTGAGGGGGAGAGAGAATGAGAGAATGATAAGAGAATGAGAAAGAGGAGAGAATGAGAGAGTAGAGAGAGAGAGAATGAGAAAAAAGAATGAGGGAGAGAAAGAGAGAGGCAATGAGAGAGAATGACAGATAAGAGAGAAAGAGAAGAGAACAGAATGAGAGAGAAAGAAGGAGAGAATGAGAGATTGAGAATCAGAGAATGAGAGACAGGATAGAATGAGAAAGAATGACAAAGAGAGAGGGAAAGATTGAGAGGGGGGAGAAGAGAGAATGGGGGAGAGAATGAGAGAGATGGAGAATCAGAAAGAATGAGAGACAGAATGAGAAAGAGAATGACACAGGGAGAGAGACTGAGAGAGAAAATGAGGGAGATTGAGAATGAGAAAGTGACACAGGGAGGAAGAAGGAAAGAGAATGAGAGAGAGAGACAGGAGAGAATGAGTGGGAGAGAGAGAGATTGAGAGAAAATGACACACACAGAGAGAGGGAGGTCTCCATTCCATTGCCTGCGGTCCTGCATTTCCTCAATTTTGTGGCTGTCTCTCAATGTGGCAGCCGCTTTTGGGCTGGACCCCTCCTCCTCCTCCTCCTCCTCCTGGCCTACCATGTCAAAATGGCAACCCAGTTAGACTGGAAGGCAGATTGTTTTGCCAGCACATGCCACAAAGCCTCTAGGAAATGTTTCTGCCCATGCAATCCGGGATTGGGGTGGTGGTGGGGGAGAATGAGTCCCTCTGAACTGAATAACAGAATGACAGGGCCAGAAGGGACCTTGGAGGTCTTCTAGTCCAACCCCCTGCTCAGGCAGGAAACGGTTATACCATTTCAAACAAATGGCTGCCCAGTCTCTTCTTGAAAACCAGTTTTCACTTTTTCGGAGCCTGGAATTTGGGGGGTTTCCATATCTGCAGCTGCAAAGACCTTGTACAGGCAGTTCTCGACTTACAACACTTCACTTAGCGACCGACGTTCCAAGGGCACCGAAAAAAAAGGGACGTTATGATCAATGTTCACCCTTGTGACTGCTGCAGCCTCTGAGTGGTCGCTTGATTTACATTCCGAGGCTTGGCAACTGACTCGCACTTACAACGGTTGCAGCGTCCCAGGGGTGTGTGTCCCCCGTAATCCCCTTTGGTGATCTTCCGGCAGGCAAAGTCTGTTGGGGAGGCCCAATTCACTTGACAGGGGTTTCTAATTTAACAACCGTAGCCAAATCTGAAAGTTCTAGGGTTTCCTTGCAATAAGTAAAAACTACAAATCCACCCCCTGCACAGGTCACCTTCAAGAAGTGAGGGGAGCCGAATATCAACTCAAAAATATTTCTCTGGTCTTTTAGAGTTGTCAGCAGAATGTGAGTGGGGGGGGGGAAGCAATGCATATCTTAAATATTTTCATAGATAATTGCTAGGCGGCCAAAGCTTCTGGTGTGCAAGATTATTACCGGGGAGCATGATTGATGAGTCTTGGCTATGGATGTGTCCCATTGGAGAATATACATCCTGGGGGTGAGGGGGAAGACCAGGGTGCTGTGTCTCAGAGTCGGCTGCACCCAGGTAACACCAACATGGTCACTCCTAATAAATGATTTATTTTTTTTAACTCTGAGAGATATGGCTAAATGGTTTGAATGAGGATGGATTGTTGGAGCCCTGACACCCTCATTGCATCACATGTCCCAATCGCCATCTGTCCCAGCATGAGACATCCTCTCACCCAGGTGCAGAAATAACATGACCTTGATTTAGAAGAAGAATGCTATGTCTAACCACATACACTCCAAGAAGTCCCCCCCTCCCATTTTCCCAGGCTCAAGAAGGTGGAAGCAAGGAAGCTGCTTGGTGCTAATATGGCTTCCAAACTGACAATAAAAGGTTCTGTGGAACTCCACCCCACCGGATCACAAACTTGTCCCCGATCCAACCTCCTTTTCAAATGGCCGGCGGAACGGAGAGGTTGAATCTCTTCAGCTTCTGTAACACGCGTGTCCATCCATGATCACCTCCTTGCTTCCCACCCTCTCTTCTCGCTTGCAGGGCTTCCGGCTGGCTGTCATGACCTCTTCCTCGAGGGGCAGGAGCAGAAGAGCGGGGTCTTTGAGATCCAGCCCCCTGGAGCCCCGGCGTTCAAAGTCTTCTGTGATATGGGTAAGTCCGGCTGCGATGCAGCGTCTGGGTTCAAATCTCTGTACAGCCCAAGAGCTAGCTGATTGGGTTTGGAAAGAGAAGGGTGGTTTGCTTTCACTGTAAAAAAAAAAAAGTAAGAAGTCAGAAGGAATGGAAATAGGAATAGAATATTGGAATGAAAAATAGGATAGAATAGAATTAGAGTAGAGTAGAATAAAATAGAATAGAATAGAGTAGGAAACAATAGAGAATAGAATATTGGAATATAGGATAGGATAGGATAGGATAGGATAGAACAGGCAATATAATAGAATATTGGAATGTAGAATAGAACAGAGTAGAATAGAATATTGGTATGAAGAACAGAATGGAACGGAACAGAACAGGAAATGTAACAGAATAGAATAGAATAGGAATTAGAATAGTGGAATAGAATAGAACAGAATATTGGTATGAAGAATAGAATAGAGTAGAATAGAATAGGAAATAGAATATAATAGAATAGGAAAAAGAATAGTGGAATAGAATAGAATAGAATAGAATATCAGGATGAAGAATAGAATGGAATACAGAATAGAATATCATAGAATAGGAAATAGAATAGTGGAATAGAATAGAATAGAAAATAATAGGAAATAGAACAGTGATGGCGAACACCGGCACCCACAATGAAACGCATCCCCTCATGCATGTGCACGCAACACCCCACCATACCCTCTTACTTGCATTGCTCATACGCACACCTCCCAGCTGATTTTTGGCCCGTTTGAGGCCATTTTCACCCTCCCGGAGGCTCAAGGGAAGCCTCTGCAGCCTCGGGAGGCCGAAAAAGGGGCCTTCTGGAAATACCAAAAGTACCCATTTTCAGCTTCCGAGGGGCCTCTGGAGTCTGGGGAAGGCCGTTCTCACCATCCCAGAGGCTCGAGGGAAGCCTCTGGGAGGCTGAAAACAGGCCTGTTTCGGCACTTCTGGTATTTCCAGAAGGCCCGTTTTTCAGCCTCCCGAGGCTGCAGAGGCTTCCCTCGAGCCTCTGGGATGCTGAAAAAGGCCTCAAACGGGCCAAAAATCCACTGAGAGCCACCCACATGCGCAGTGCAGGTAAGTTTGGCTGGGGCTCATGTGCCTGAACAAATGGTTCTGCGTGGCACAGGTTCGCCACCACGGGAATAGAATATTGGAATGAAGGATAGAATAGAATAGAAAATAGAATATTGGAATGAACAATAGAATATGTGTGTATGTGTGTAGGACTAGAAGGAGTTGGACTAGAAGACCTCCAAGGTCCCTTCCAGCCCTAGGATCCTAGCTGCTAATAAGAACCCATTAGAAAGACTGCCACACACAACATCAAATCAGAGGATCGGTCGAGGGAATCTGTGTGCGTTTTGGGGAGGCAGCAGGGTGGGGCAATTGCACGGAAGTTGGGTGGTGGTAGAGTGGGCAGAGTAAATTGCTCGAGGTCTTGCCCCATCAGTAGTGCCCTTAGTCCTGCTCTCTCCATTGGCAGAGGACGGCGGCTGGACCGTGATCCAGAGGCGCTTGGATGGCTCGGTGGATTTTGACCGACTCTGGGACGCTTATAAGGAGGGCTTTGGAAATCTGACAGGTGGGTGAAAGGGGTCTATCTCTCTCTCTCTCTCTCTCTCTCTCTGCCTGCCCATGCGCAGAGCGGGCAAAAGAAAAGAACAATTAGGAACTCAGGTTCGATGTGGGAGTAAAGCCACAGGTGGACGGTGAATGGCTCCTCCCCTAGGGATTAAAAGAGGAGGGAAAGGGGAGGGGGCTTTTGCAGGAACCAATTCGTTCGTTCCATCATTGTGAAGATCTGTCTGTGCATCTCAGAGATTCTCTGCCGAGCCCTTCCTTGTCAGCACTGCGTTTGGCAATAGTTACTTGGCAGCTCTCCAAGCTAGATAAGGTCTGTGCTCTCAAATTACACCCTTGAAAGACTGTTGGCCAGGCTGTTGGCTGAAGGTGAATGCAAGAAATTCACCTTCATCTAATAAAAGGGGTTTTGCCAGGACAAAGAGTCTGCTAAGTGCTTTTTGGGGAAGTCTGGGTCAGAACCCTGCTTTCTAACAGCATCAATTTCCCAAAATCTATTTATCAAGTTAAAACATTGATAAAATGATAGTTCTTAACTTACTAGCATTCGTTTAGCTGAATTCAAAATTACAACGGCATTGAAAGAAGTGGCTTATGGCCGGTCCTCACACTTACGACCATCGCAGCATTCCCCATAATCACGGGATCAAAATTCTGGTGTTTGGCAATCAGCATTGTCTTTACAGTGATTGGGGGGTCAACATTTGTGGAATGCAGTTTTGATTTCCAAGCTGCCACACTGCTCCCTCCTCCCTTTCTGTTGGCAACTCCAGAAAGACCACAGAAATATTTGATGAGTTGACATTGGAATCGCTTTAACGACCGGGCGGCTTAACTTATCCCCTGCTGGGATTCCCTTAACCGCAGGAAAGGTCGCGTAACGGAAACGAAACTTGACTTAGCCAATGTCTCTCTTAAGAGCAGGCATTGGGAGGGAGGGCGCTGTTGTGGTCGTTAAGTCGAGGACTTCCCTGTGTAGCGGTCCATCTTGGTGGCTCCCAAGTCACGTTTTTGTTTTTCCATGGCGGCTCTTTTTCCCGCTTTATTTTAGGAGATTTCTGGCTCGGTTTGGAGAAGCTGCACCGGATGGTGAAGGAGGAGAGTTTTCAGCTGCTGGTCGAGCTGCAAGATTGGGAAGGCAACTCTCAGAAAGCGCACTTCCTCTTCCGGCTGGGCGGGGAGGACACGGCTTACACCCTCAGCCTCCTGGGAGCCATCCGGGGGGAGCTGGAGAGCGCCATGGGGGACTTCCCCCAGCTGCCCTTCTCCACGCGGGATCGTGACCACGATCTGAAGGGTGACACCAACTGCGCCAAGCACCTCTCAGGTCAGTGGCAGCGGATGGAGCAAGCACTCCGAAGGGCTTTTTTTTTTTTTTTCCAACCCTGTCCCCTTTAAGAGGAGTGGACTTCAACTCCCAGAATTCTGCTTTGTTGGGGGAATTCTGGGAATTGAAGTCCGCTCCTCTTAAAGGGGACAGGGTTGAAAAACTCTGAGAATGGAGACCAAGTTTGGAATCGCCACGTGGTTCTCGACTTAGCAACAGTTCAAAATTAACAACGGCACTGAAAAAAAAGCGACTTAGGACTGTTGTTCACACTTACGACCCAACAGCATCCTCAGGGTCGCCTAATTCAAAATTCACAACTTCGGCAACTATGTCCTATTAACGCAGTGTTCCCAGGGTGTGTGTGTATGTTCACCTGATCCCTGTTTTTGACCTTTTGACGGGCAGTCACGTGGGAAGCCAGATTCCCTTAACAACTTTTGTTAGTGATTTCACAAATGAGATGATTCACTTAACAACATTGGCAAGAGAGGTCATAAAATGGGACAAACCTCAGCAAATGTCTCGCTTAACAGCAGAAATGTTGGCCTGTTGTCGTTGTAGATCAAGGACTGCCTGTAATCTTTCCCTCTAGCCCAGTGGTGGCTAACCTTTTTGAGCTTCTGCCAAAAGTTGCTCGCCTGCCAGCATCCAGAAGGCAATGCGCGTGCGACTCCCCATGCCCCCTGCGCATGCACACGAGATTCCCCCCGATGCTGCCCCATTACCTGCACTGCACCTCTGAGATGATTTTCTGCCTGTTTGAGGCCTTTTTCGGCCTGCCAGAGGCTTTGAGCGAAGCCTCTGCATGCTTTGCAGGCTGAAAAATGGGCCTGTTTTGTCACTTCTGGTATTTCCGGAAATACAGGAAGTGATGAAACGGGCCTATTTTTCGGCCTGCAAAGCCCGCAGAGATGTCTCTTAAGCCTCTGACAGGTTGAAAAAGGCCCGAAAATCAGCGGGAAGCCACGTGCATGCGCAGTGAGGTAAGTTTGCCTGGGGCTTGCATGCCTGCACAAATGGCTCTGCGTGCCACCTGTGGCACACATGCCATAGATTCGCCATCACGGCTCTAGCCTGTCAACGGAGTTGCTCCCCTATTGGGGTCTTGGAAGGGCATTCCCCCCCCCAAGTGGGCTTGCGTGCCTGACTGACCCCCGTCTTCTGCCCCTCTTCTCCTTGCAGGAGGCTGGTGGTTTAGCTACTGCGGCCACGTCAACCTGAACGGCAAATACTTCCAGTCCATCCCACGGCAGCGACACGAGAGAAAGCAAGGCATCTTCTGGAAGACCTGGAGAGGGCGCTACTACCCCCTGCGATCCGCTACCATGAAGATCCGCCCTGCAGAGCCGGAACGGGTGTCCTAAGCCCCTCCTCTTCCCCCCCAAGAGACTGGTTACGGCCCTTTTTCCTGCCCCATTCCCGCGAGACACAGCTGGTCTCTGTCTCCAGAGCCCTGGCAGCTGGGGGAAGAGCACCTGGGCATGGGGTCGCTGCTGGGTTGCGGGGCCAGAGGAATTTGGGGAGCACCACCTTCCAGGCTCCTGCTATTTTGGGAACGTCTTTTGGGCGGCTGTTTCTGCTGATTTCGTGCCCCTCCAAAATGCAAAACAGCTGGGGCTTCATCTCTCCTCCGCCTTCCCCAAAATATATGTGCAAAGGCATTGAGACAGCTATGGGGTTGTGGGGAGGCTAGCGAGGTGGGGGGGGGAAGACCACTCCCCACTGCAAATGTGACCTCCATGTAGGAGGGCACACAATGCGGGGGCCTCTTTCACAGACCCTCCAAAATGCTCTCTTTGAATCTCATGCGCCCTCCTCTCCTCTCTGGATCTCCTTTAGGTCATATTGACTTAAAATCCTCCTGGGTTTCTCTTGTGCAGGACAGTTGTCCGGAGGGGGTTGGGGGGGGGTCAGTGGTTACATGTTACGTGTGTTTTTCGTCCCCTCTTTTCCAATGCGTGTTTAAAAAAAAAAAAAAAAAACCAAAAACCTGGACCATCGCCGAGTGAATATTGTCGTGTAAACGTTACGAAACTATGCTTCGGATGCTTGCCGTTAAGAGATGGGCGATTTTTTTTTATTTTTTATTTTGGTTTCTTCCTCTTTGCTTTTTTTTTTTTTTTAGATCTTTTTATACTTAGGTGTTTGAGACTTTGTGGTCAGTGATGTGTCTTTTGGGCTTTGATGTATAATAATTAAAAACGACGAGATATTTTTTTCTTTTTCCATTCGGATTTTTTGGGGCGGTAATACGGGACGATTTTTTAAAAAATCGTTGAAGCTTTTTTGGACAGTCCTTGTTCAAATGGGCTACCTGGCCGGATGTTTGGAGATGATACACGCCATGGAAAAAGATACTTTCAGTCAGCGGACAACCAGTGGACCACTGGTAGTCTGCGAGAAAATTTTATTTTATTTTATTTTGTTTTATTTGGTTTGTCAGTTGCTTAAAGATAATAGGTATAAGTAAAAACATAGTTATGAATACATGGATACAAATAAGAAAAATAAATATATATATATAAAAGAAGCAATAGGACAGGGACGGTAGGCACGTTGGTGCGCTTATATACACCCCCTACAGACCTCTTAAGAAGGGGGTGAGGTCAATAGTCTAAGGTTAAAAGTTTTTGGGTTTTGGAAAAGAAACCACAGAGTCAGGTAGAGGATTCCAGACATTGACCCCTCTGTGGCTGAAGTCATATTTCCTGCAATCGAGTTTGGTGCAGTTAACCTTGAGTTTGTATCTATTGTTTTCTCTTGTATTGTTATGGTTGAAGCTGAAGTATTCATTGAGAGGTAGGACATCTTGGTGGTCCACAGAGAAACGTCGCCCCCAAAGCAATGAATCCAGGCTGCGCGGGAAAACAACGCTGCGCTGCCAGTGGGGCTATCCGACTGGTTCTCTGCCTGGTTCTGGAGAGCCAGTAGGAGCGATGAGCAGTGGAGACCATTCTCTCCACTGCTGTGCTGGTTCTGCTGTTGTGCCTACCCGCCCGCTCGGGCTCCTATACTCTCCTTTATCTGCTGAATTTGAAGCACAGCTGCTTTGCGTGGCACAGTATAGCGCCACGCGGCAGCTGCTGAAATGGCTGGGATCATGCAGGGTTGCAGGAGGTGAGTTAGAAGGCTTCTGTGCTTGCGCAAATGCCTCTGCACCTGTGCCAAGTGTGCATTTAGCACACACATACAAAGTGTGTGCACGCATGCAAAGTGTGCCCACCAAGCCACGCCCACTGAACTGGTGGCAACAATATTTGAATCCCACCACGGTGCCACCCAGATGACCTGTGGAAACACAAGGCTTGCATTGCGAACAACACGAGGTAGTGAGGGGAGGGGGGAAAGGGTGGAGGGGGGAACTTGCCCCACTCACCCCACACACCTGGCCTGGCCACCGGGCTGCTTCTTTCCGCTTCTTTCTTCTGCTTTTGGCTGCATGCAAGGAAACCAGCCAAAGTCTTTCTTTCTCTCCCCCAAACTCCACCAGAGTCCTCCTGCTTCAAGAGGCTCACAAAGACTCATTTCTGGCAGAGTTTGGGGGAGAGAAAGACTTCTGCGGCTTCTGCTGCTTTCCTTGCACGAAGCCAAAAGTCTCTCCCCCTGAGAACGGAGCTGGAGATGCTATCCTGCGATCCCAAATAAAGAAGGATCGATCAGTAAGAAAACGGGGTTCGGGATTTTCCTGCAGGCTTTTGGGGGGGATTTCCCCAGGGTCTCTGGTGTGTAGGATTTAAAATTATGAGTTTGATGGTCCTTGAAGTCCAAAAGGTTGGCTACCCCTTCTTTAAGTCTCTGAAATTCAGAATTTGAGCACTGAGAGGCCAGAAGGACATCTAGTCTGCTCACTTTCTAGAACGAAAGGACATGAGCCTCAGAAAGAAATTGTCTAGAGTGCAGTAGTCCTCAACTTATAACAGTTCATTTAGTGACCGTCCAAAGTTACAGTGACACTGAAGAAAGTGATGTTCACATGTATGATTGTTGCAGCATCTCTGTGGTCACGTGATCGAAATTCAGACGCTTGGCAACCAACTCGTATTTATGATGGTTGTAGCATTCCGCAGTCACGCAATCCCCTTTTGCGACCTTACATGCCAAGTTCACGGACAAGCCAGATTCACTTAACACTTAAAAGTGATTCCCATAACAACCGGGTTGTAAAATGGGGCAAAATCCACTGAACAAATGTTTCACTTTGCAACAGAAAGTTGAAGATTACCTGTAGCGTTTCAGCGACTTTAAGATCTGTGAACTCCTAGATGTCAGGCTTCTGGCAGTTACTCCAATTAAATTATGAGCCCTGAGACACACTCCCCAAACTAAAGAGGATTTATTTGAAGTTAACATTCTACATCTGGCACTAACCTGGGTGTAGCCAACTCTGAGATATGTAATTCACTGTCATCCTGCTTCCCCCCCCCCCGCCCCTCTGGGTGTATCATCCAACGAAACCCGTCCACAGCCAAGAGTCATCAATCATGTTCTCCAATTAGATTTTTGCACAGCCATCTAATCAGTCTTTGAAGAAAATATGAATGGAATGTACTTTCAATTCCACAGTGCCGCCTGCTCTTTGAAACTCCCCCCTTTTTTCTGTTGTGAACTATCAAATGTCCATACAAAATGTTTTATGAGTGGACACCAGAATTCCCCAGCAGGCATTGCAAGCCTAAGGGATTCTGGGAGTTGAAGTCCACCCATCTTAAAGTTGCTATGACTGAGAAACCCTGCTCCAGTTGGGTGCATCTTGTCCATTCGCAGCCCCAGAAAGGGGAACAGGGTGGGCACTGTGTGGAGGCACTCCCCGAGAAGCCCACCCTGGATAATGGCAGTGGTTCCCGCAAAATGACGTAAAGATGTATTCTGCATGTCTCCCACTGAATTTCTTCTTTTTTTTCGATAGTTTTTTTTTAAATTAATTGATGACATACAAAGAGAATGCAAAAGCAAAAATTAGGGAAGGAAGAAGGGAAGTGGATAATGGGGGAAAGCGAGGGAAAAGGAAAAAAAAGAGGCAGTAAAATAAAGCATTAACCCTCAACCTTTTACTTTTTCCTAATAGAAACTAGCCATTTCTATGACAAGAAATCTTTTTAATCGGTAAAAGCCAAAATCAAAAGTCTGGTTTTTTTTCCCCACCTCAGGCACAAAGTCCAGAAATGGTTTCCAAGTAGAAATAAATATATCTGTGGTTTTTTGTTTTTTGTTTTAAATCAAAAACGTCAATTTAGCCATCTGCTAAGTCCCATCAGTTTTTGTAGCCATTCAAAACCATCCCATTCATTGGTGGGATTGAGGTTGTGGGCAGAGTCGTCTTGCTACCGTCAACATCAGAAATCCAAATTCTCCCCCTCTCCCCACACACAAGTTTTGTTCCATTATGTGATAACTCCGGGTGGGATACAAAACAAACACAGTCACACAAAACAGGTGAAGCCCCTTTTATTCCTTCAGTTTGCTTCCAAGCTCCGAATATCTTTGACGGAAGACAAAAAAAAACTCCCACGCAGTTAACACAAAGAAGGAAAAAAAGCAACACAAACCAGGCAAGATAAGGGCTGGAGGATGTCCACATATAACACACACTGGGAAGGACGCCCAACTCAGAGAGGAACTATAAACTATAAAGATATTTATGTGATTTGTTTCCAGTGTTTGCCAGTATGCAGGTCTGTCCTCTTATTCAGTTGTCACAGCTGCAGCCCATGAAGGGGATCAGGGCCCTTTCCTCCCCCGTAGACCACACCATTCACATTTCTCCCTTATCCGCTCCTCCCTGTGTGCCCTAGGATGGAGAGGGGATGGGCCTGGGTCCTTCTCTGACTGCCCAGCCAGCTTCTGCCCTTCCCCAGCCTCCTCCACAACCCTCGGAGCCACACCTCTGCTCCCTATCCTCCCCCTCAGAGTCAAGTCTCCACCAGGGGCATGACATGTTGAACCCAAAAGAAAAGATTTGGTTTTCTTTCTCTATTCACTTTTAAGAATTTTCTCAATTGATAGGAATCTTATTCCAATTTGTTTTACCACATGTCCACCATAGATGATAAAAAAAATCTCTTCTTTACATTTAGTTTTCTTTATTGTTGTTGCACCCCGCACAACGAAATTAAGTACCATCTTCAGTTTATATTATGACTATAAAAATGCACAAACACACACCCTTCACATTCTACACATTGAATTGAAAACCCTTGATATTGCATGAATATTGCACTATGCAGTAGAATTCAATAGAGTTACTGCCCTGGGAAGCTGTTTTACATTTCCAATATTCATTTGAGGTACCTTTATACTTTTCTTGACAATTTATCTGGAGTTAAATACCAAAGATACCTTTCCCACTGAATTGCTCCATATAAGGAAGGTTGCTTTGTCCAAGTAACAGTGAGGACTCCTGGGAAGCACGGGTAAACGGACTCCAGGTGGTCCTCGACTTACAACCTTTCATTTAGTGACCATCCGAAGCCACCGCAGCACTGAAAAAAAGTGACTTATGACCGCTTTTCACACTTAACGATCATTGCAGAATCCCTGTGGTCATGTGATCGAAATTCAAGACGCTTGGCCACTGATTCACATTTATGACGGTCGAAGCGTCCCGGAGGAGGGGTCACTTGATCTCCTTTTCCAACTTTCTGACGAGCAACGTCAAGGCCAGGTTCACTTAATGATTGTGTCACCAATTTAAACAACGGCAGTGACTTGCTTAAGAACGGCGGCAAATAAGGTCGTAAAAAATGGGGCAAAATCCAGTTGTCTCACTTGGCAACAGAAATGCTGGGCTCGATTGGGGCATACAGGTCAGAATAACAAAAGAGTTGGAAGGGACCTTGGAAGTCATCTAGTCTAACCCCACCTCGCCCAAGCAGGAGACCCTCTACCATTTCGGACAGGTGGCTGTCCAGTCTCTTCCTAAAAGCCTCCAGTGATGGAGCAATGGAAGTCTACCTGTACTTCCTTTGAGTCCTGAAGCCCCAGGACCAATTGTAGAGTTGGGGTTGAGGTGCTGCATCCGAATAAGGAAGCCTCAGATCTAATTTTACCCAAAGTAATTGTGTCCCAAAGGTGCTTTTTCAGGAGGCAACTGGACTTTCTTCCTTGTTCGTTTTTTGTTTTGAAGACGTTTCACTTCTCATCCAAGAAGCTTCCTCAGCTCTGACTCTGGATGGTGGGGAATGGAAGGATTGATACTCCTTCCAGACAGCTGGTCATTTGCATCCTTTTTTTTTTTTTTGCATCCTTTTTTTGCCTTCAACTGCTTTCTAAAAAGATGCAAAGGACCAGCTGTCTGCAAGGAGTATCAGTCCTTCCATTCTCCACCATCCTGTCAGAGCGGAAGAAGCTTCTTGGAGGAGAAGTGAAACATCTTCAAAGAAAAAAACAAGGTGGTCCAGTTTGCCTCCTCAAAAAAGCACCTTTGGGGAATGGAAGGATTTATATTCCTTGCAGACGGCTGGTCATTTGCATTCTTTTTAAAGAGTCGTTGAGGCCACTTGGAGGTTTGTCTGGTCATTTGCATTGTTTTCAGAGAGACACTGAGGCCACTTGGAGATTTAGCTGTGTCCTCGGGGTTGCCTGAAAGGACTGTGTTGTAGACCAGGGGTGGATGATGTCCTCCGCAGTTCCAAGAAGGCTCCACCCCCATCTGCACCACTCAGGTGACCCTGAGGACACAGACAAACCTCCAAGTGGCCTCAACAACGCTCTAAAACAGGGGTCTCCAACCTTGGCTCCTGGAAGCCTGGCGGACTTCAACTCCCAGAGTTCCACAGCCAGCAAAGCTGGCTGTGGAACTCTGGGAGTTGAAGTCCGCCAGGCTTCCAGGAGCCAAGGTTGGAGACCCCTGCTCTAAAAGGATGCAAATGATCAGCTGTCTGCAAAGGAATGTATAAATCCATCCCCCTCCAACCTGTCAGAACTGAAGAAGCTTCTCGGATGAGAAGCGAAATGTCTTCAAAGAAAAAAACAGAAAGTCCAGTTGCCTTTTAAAAAAAAAAAAAAAAAAAACAGCTTTGGGACAAGCCACGACCTGGATGACTGAGAATCTCAACAAAGACTGAAGCAACTGACCTTATTCCGCTGAAGACTCATCACTGGAATAAAAAGAAATGGATGAATCTCTTTAAGTTCAGCTCTTAACTGGGGAGGATTACAAGCTGCATTACAGGATTAGCCTGGAGGTGGCTGAAATCCCATTGAAGTCAACCTGCCAATTACGTTACTAAGCCGTTAACTGTACCAACCGTGTCTTAAATAGCTAGCTTTGCAGACTACGTGGAGCCAAAAGGTGCTTGGCTCGCTAATATCTTCGTATTTTCCATGCAGCCCAGAGTCCTGCCATCTTGACTTTTCTTAAAAAGTGGACTTTTATTGCGCAGAATATAGGCATCGCATCACCGCCATCTTCCAACATCATGTCCAGTTTACCATTTAAAGCGTAAAAAAAAAACCCCACAAAACCCTGGCAGTATAAAAACCATCTTAAGAGCCTCGGGTGGAAAGTAAACCTTTACAGGCCTTTTTTAAAAATTTAACAAGCGAAAGCTGGGACTGTCATGAAAAATGCAGTTAATTATTGTTAAGCCTCCGATGATGGGACTTTAGACTGAAATGAAATCCAAGAGGACTCAGGTGGAAATAATCTTGCCAATTATTTGGGGCTGAGCCATGGAAACACCGTGGACACTCTGTCATGCCTTGGTAAGGCCACACCTGGAATTCTGCATCCAGTTGTGGGCACCGCATTACAAAAAAAGATCTTGAGACTCTAGAAAGAGTGCAAAGAAGAGCAACCAAGATGATGAAGGGACTGGAGGCTAAAACATGAAGAACAGCTGCAGGAACTGGATATGTCTAGTGGTTTAATGAAAAGAAGGACTAGGGGTGACATGATAGCAGTGTTCCAATATCTCAGGGGCTGCCCCAAAGAAGAGGCAGTCAAGCTATTCTCCAAAGCACCTGAGAAGGCAGGACAAGAAGCAATGGGTGGAAACGAATCAAGGAGAAAAGCAACCTAGAACTAAGAGGAATTTCCTGACAAGAATCAGTGGAACAACTTGCCACCAGAAGTTGTGAATGCTCCAACACTGAAAGTTTTTAAAAAGAGATTGGATAACCATTTGTCTGAAGTGCTGTAGGGCTTCCTGTCTGAGCAGCGGGTTGGGCTAGAAGACCTCCAAGGATCCTTCCAACTCTGTTATTCTGTTATTCCACCTGTCTTTATCCTGTTCTGTTCCATCCCGTCCTATTCTAATCTATTCTAATCCTATTCTATTTTCTGTTCTGTTCTATTCTATTCTATTCTATTTTCTGTTCTATTCTATTCTATTCTATTCTATTCTATTCTATTCTATTCATTCCAATATCCTATCCCATCCTATTGTAGAACCAGCTTGGAAACCGGAAAGGGACAATGGGATAATCCTTGGACTCATGGCTCCCTCTGGTGGACCTGTCAGAACCTGAGATTTCCGTCAAGGAAATGATGCCAAGAGATCGAATGAAAAGAAGGACTAGGGGTGAGTGACAGGATAGCAGTCTTCAATCATTTGAGGGACTCCTACGAAGACAAAGGTGGTGGTGGTTCAAACTATTTTCCAAAGCTCCAAAAGACAAGACGAGAAACAAAGAAATAAAACATTTCCCTCCCCCTTCGTCCTTACCACTTTCTATAGAGGGACGATCGAGAGCATCCTGTCATATTGCCGTCTGGTTTGGAAGCATTCCTGCTTCAGACAGGAAGGCCGTGCAGGTGAGTGGTGAGGACAGCAGAAAAGATTGTGGGCCGTTCACTCCCTGCCCTCTGGGATGTGGCCCATGTTTCAGCAGGGGCCGTGGGATTGTCTGGGACGCTGCACATCCCCCTCACATGACCTGCTTTCCTTTCTCCATTCTGGGAGGGGGCTTTGTGGCAGCCGAAGCAAGACCTCCAGATTCAGCCACAGTTTTGTTCCGTATAGCATCAACCTTTGGGAATTCTCAAGTTTCCTCTTTCCATTACGTATTCAAAATGGACATGATTAATAGACATATGTACATATGTTTAGAATAGAATAATAATAGAATAGGGAAAGAATATAATATAGAATAGAATGGAATGGAATGGAATGGAATTAGAATTAGAATTAGAATTAGAATTAGAATTAGAATTAGAATTAGAATTAGAATTAGAATTAGAATTAGAATTAGAATTAGAATTAGAATTAGAATTGAGTGGAGTGGAGTGGAGTGGAGTGGAATGGAATGGATTAGAATTAGAATTAGAATTAGAATTAGAATTAGAATTAGAATTAGAATTAGAATTAGAATTAGAATTAGAATTAGAATTAGAATGGGGTAGAGTGGAATGGAATAGAATTAGAATTAGAATTAGAATTAGAATTAGAGTGGAGTGAAATGGAATGGAATAGAATTAGAGTGGAGTGGAATGGAATGGAATAGAATTAGAATTAGAATTAGAATTAGAATTAGAATTAGAATTAGAATTAGAATTAGAATTAGAATTAGAATTAGAATTAGAATTAGAATTAGAATTAGAATTAGAATTAGAATTGAGTGGAGTGGAATGGAATGGAATAGAATTAGAGTGGAGTGGAGTGGAGTGGAATGGAATAGAATTAGAATTGGAATTAGAATTGGAATTGGAATTGGAATTGGAATTGGAATTAGAATTAGAATTAGAATTAGAATTAGAATTGAATGGAGTGGAGTGGACTGGAGAGGAGTAGAATGGAATAGAATTAGAATTAGAATTAGAATTAGAATTAGAATTAGAATTAGAATTAGAATTAGAATTAGAATTAGAATTAGAATTAGAATTAGAATTAGAATTAGAATTAGAATTAGAATTAGAATTAGAATTAGAATTAGAATTAGAATTAGAATTAGAATTAGAATTAGAATGGAGTGGAGTGGAATGGAATGGAATGGAATAGAATTAGAATAGAGTGGAGTGGAGTGGAGTGGAGTGGAATGGAATAGAATTAGAATTAGAATAAAGTAGAGTGGAGTGGAGTGGAATGGAATGGAATAGAATTAGAATAGAGTAGAGTGGAGTGGTATGGAATAGAATTAGAATTAGAATAGAGTAGAGTGGAGTGGAATGGAATGGAATAGAATTAGAATTAGAATTAGAATTAGAATTAGAATTAGAATTAGAATTAGAATTAGAATTAGAATTAGAATTAGAATTAGAATTAGAATTAGAATTAGAATTGAATGGAGTGGAGTGGAGTGGAGTGGAGTGGAATGGAATGGAATAGAATTAGAATAGAGTAGAGTGGAGTGGAGTGGAGTGGAATGGAATGGAATGGAATAGAATTAGAATAGAGTGGAGTGGAGTGGAGTGGAATGGAATGGAATGAAATAGAATTAGAATTAGAATTAGAATTAGAATTAGAATTAGAATTAGAATTAGAATTAGAATTAGAATTAGAATTAGAATTAGAATTAGAATTAGAATTAGAATTAGAATTAGAATTAGAATTAGAATTAGAATTAGAATTAGAATTAGAATTAGAATTAGAATTAGAATTAGAATTAAAATTAGAATTAGAATTAGAATTAGAATAGAGTAAAGTGGAATGGAATGGAATGGAATAGAATTAGAATTAGAATAGAGTGGAGTGGAGTGGAATGGAATGGAATAGAATTAGAATGGAGTGGAGTGGAATGGAATGGAATAAGAATTAGAATAGAATAGAGTAGAGTAGAGTAGAGTGGAGTGGAGTGGAGTGGAGTGGAGTGGAGTGGAATAGAATTAGAATTAGAATTAGAATTAGAATTAGAATTAGAATTAGAATTAGAATGGAGTGGAATGGAATGGAATAAGAATTAGAGTAGAGTAGAGTAGAGTAGAGTAGAGTAGAGTGGAGTGGAGTGGAGTGGAGTGGAGTGGAGTGGAGTGGAGTGGAATGGAATAGAATTAGAATGGAGTGGAATGGAATGGAATTAGAATTAGAATTAAAGTAGAGTAGAGTAGAGTGGAGTGCAGTG
Organism: Hydrophis major; assembly: GCA_033807585.1. Lineage (NCBI taxonomy): Eukaryota > Metazoa > Chordata > Lepidosauria > Squamata > Elapidae > Hydrophis > Hydrophis major. The sequence goes on from CM066328.1 coordinate 2,660,595, forward strand.
GAGTGGAGTGCAGTGCAGTGGAGTGGAATGAATGGAATAGAATTAGAATAGAGTAGAGTGGAGTGGAGTGGAGTGGAGTGGAGTGGAATGGAATGGAATGGAATATAATTAGAATTAGAATTAGAATTAGAATTAGAATTAGAATTAGAATTAGAATTAGAATTAGAATTAGAATGGAGTGGAGTGGAGTGGAGTGGAATGGAATGGAATGGAATAGAATTAGAATTAGAATTAGAATTAGAATTAGAATTAGAATTAGAATTAGAATTAGAATTAGAATTAGAATTAGAATTAGAATTAGAATTAGAATTAGAATTAGAATTAGAATTAGAATTAGAATTAGAATTAGAACTAGAACTAGAATTAGAATTAGAAAGAATTAGAATTAGAATTAGAATTAGAATTAGAATTAGAATTAGAATAGAGTGGAGTGGAGTGGAGTGGAATGGAATGGAATGGAATGGAATAAGAATTAGAGTAGAGTAGAGTAGAGTGGAGTGGAGTGGAGTGCAGCGGAGTGGAGTGCAGTGGAGTGGAATGGAATGGAATAAAATTAGAGTAGAGTAGAGTAGAGTAGAGTAGAGTAGAGTAGAGTAGAGTGGAGTGGAGTGCAGTGCAGTGGAGTGGAATGGAATAAAATTAGAGTAGAGTAGAGTAGAGCAGAGTAGAGTAGAGTAGAATAGAATAGAGTAGAAGCTAGAAGGGACCTTGGAAGTCTTCTCGTCCAGCCCGCTGCTCAAGCAGGAGAACCTATACCCATGATGGCAAACCTATGGCATGCAGAACCATTTGTGCCAGCACACGAGCCGCAGGCAAACTTACCTAAGTGCACATGCAGACACCTCACAACTGATTATTTCTGTTGATTTGAGGCCTTTTTCTGCTTCCCAGAGGCTTGAAAGAAGCCTCTGCAAGGCTTTTCAAGGCCGAATAATAGGCCCGTTTCATCACTTCCTGTAATACCGGAAGTGACAAAACAGGCCTATTATTCGTCCTGAAATGCCTCGCAAAGGCTTTTTTCAAGCCTCTGGGAGGCAGAAAAAGGCCTCAAACCAGCCAAAAAAATGAGCTGTGAGATGCAGTGCAGGTAAGGGGGTGGTGTGGGGGCAGGGTTGCACGTGCATTCATAGGGGGCTGGAGGGTGTGTGCTTTGCCTCCTGGGGGCTAGCACGTTTCAGACATTTCAGACAAGTGACTATCTAGTCCAGGGGTGTCCAACCTTGACAACTTTAAGACTTGTGGAGTTCAACTTCCAGAATTTGAAGTTGAAGGAATTCTGAGGAATTCAGCTGAGGAATTCTGGGAGTTGAAGTCCACAAGTCTTAAAGTTGTCAAGGTTGGACACCCCTGATCTAGTCTCTTCTTAAAAACCTCCAGTGATGGAGCACCCACAACATCGGAAGAAAAATTGTTCCTCCGATTAATTGTCCTCATTATTAGGAAGTTTCTCCTGAATTTCAGGTGGCTTCTCTCCTGGATGTTTCCATCCATTGTTTCTTGTCCTGCTTTCAGGTGCTTTACAATAATTTGATCCCCCTCTTCTTTGAGGACAGCCCCTCAAATACTGGAATATTGCTTTCATTTCACCCTTAATTCTGCTTTTCTTTAGTTTAGCCAGACCCAAATCCTGCAGCCGTTCTTCGTATGTTTTTGCCTCCAAGCCTTTAATCAACTTAGTTGCTCTTCTCTGCACTTCTTCCAAAGTCTCAACATCTTTTTGGAAAAAGTTCAGAGAAGAGCAACTAAGATGTGTATATGTGTGTGTGTGTATGTACCAACAGACACACACACACATAATTTTAATGTATGCTGATTAGTGTACCTTCAAAGTGACAATAAAGTTATTATTCTGTTCTGTTCTGTTTTATTCTCTATTCTATTCTTTTCTATTCTATTCCATTCTAAATTCTATTCTATTCTATTTTATATTCTATTCTATTCTATACTAAATTCTATTCTATTCTAATTCCTATTCCTCTTCTCTTCTATTTTATTCTATTCTAAATTCTGTTCTATTTTATTCTATTCCATTCTATTCCTTTCTATTCTATTTCTATTCTATTCTACCGGTATATTCTATATTCTATTTTATTTCCTATTCTTATTCCTATTGTATTCTATTGTATTGTATTCTAAATTATATTCTATTCTAAATTCTATTCTATTCTATTCCATTCCATTCCATTCTATATTCTATTCTCCTCTACACTACCCCTATTCTATTATGAAAATATTGAAACCACAAAGTAGCCAAAAAAGCAAAAGGCACCCACTACAATGAGACTAAAAAGAAAGTAAAAAAAAAAAAGAATTGTTTTCTAGTGAAAGTATAGATTCCCGCTTTCCTCCCCTTTCCATCCAGTCACCACCTTTAAATACTTAAACTTTGCACCAATCATCTGTAACTGTTCCAGATGTCTGAATCTGGGATGCACGCAAGGGAGCCGTTCCAGCTTGAATTTAGTTAATGCCCTGAGATCCAGATGGGATGGCCGCCCACCCCCACTGGTGCTGTTTCAGAAGGCCTGGAAGACCCGGCTCTCCGCCCAACAGATCTTTGAGAAGGGGGTGTGAATCCCCCTCCTCATTTGGGTGGGTCTGTTCCTTTTTTGTCCCATCGGATTCTTGTCAATCTCACCATTTATTCTTCTTCCGTTCCCCTTGCTTTTATTATGGATGGTTTTACTTGGGAGCTGCCCAGCAGGGCTGGCCATGATGTCCCTTAGATCGTCACCTCCTGTTTCTATTGTAAATGTTGCCCTTGCAGTAAAGAGATAGTCCTCGTCTTCAAAATTACACCGTCACAGAAAAAAAAAGTGACTTCCAGCTGTTTTTCACACTTATGATTGTTGCAGCCTTCCCCTGGTCATGTCTATATGCCTCTGTCTATTTCCATCCATCCATCATCTATTTTCTATGTATCTATGTATCTATCTACCTATCTATCTAATCTATTATCTCTTTCACCTCTCTATCATTCTCTAACTCCATCATC
>CM066328.1:2671089-2753589 GCA_033807585.1 Hydrophis major
ATTGGATTTGAGAAGCCAATGGGGATGCTTAGGAGGGTCTTCCTTTGGGTTTTGGCGCATTGGATTGGGGGTCAAACCCACCCAGGGAATCTGTGGCAATAATGAATGTAATGAATTATTATTTATTTTATTAAATTTGTTAGTCACCCATCTTGCCACAGGGTAAAATCACTCTCTAACTCTGGGCGACTTAAGGTGTTCAGAAGGATAAAACTATGCAGCATGCATACCTAATTTGAATAAAATACTGCAAAAGTATAAATTGTTAACAATTATTAGTATTTTCCCAATGGTGTTTTTTCAAGAGGCAACTGCACTTTCTGGTTTTTCTTAGAAGACGTTTTGCTTCTCATCCTGTCAAAGCTGAAGAAGTGAAACGTCTTGAAAGAAAAACAAAGAAAGTCCAGTTTTCTCTTGAAAAAGCACCTTTGGGACAACCATGACCTGGATGATTGAGAATCTCCATAGACAGTTATTAGTATTATTACATTTCAGAAGATGGGTGGACTTCTGCCGTCCTGCCTACTGTGCTCCCCTCTGGTAGTCGATCTTCCTTTGAGCGTTTTAATGTTTAACCACCTGTGTTCTGAATGTTTTTTTAATGTTCGGGTGGTGTTATACTGCTATTTTACGAGGTTGGAAGCCACTCAGAGTGGCTTGATAGGGAAATGCACGGCCTACAATTATAATCCTGGGCAATCCCTCTTCTTTAATCAGTGGAAGGACTTGCTTCCTTCCAGAAATGGCGAGTTTCCATCACTTTTCAGAAAAGACTGGACAGCTGTTTGTCTGGAATGGTCTTAAGCATGGACTAGAACAGGGGTCTCCAACCTTGGCTCCTGGAAGCCTGGCGGACTTCAACTCCCAGAGTTCCACAGCCAGCTGGGAGTTGAAGTCCGCCAGGCTTCCAGGAGCCAAGGTTGGAGACCCCTGGACTAGAAGATCTCCAACTCTTGTTCTGTATTTCAAGAGCCTTCTCAGTCAAAAATGTGGTGGATGCTTTCTATAGATCTTTGTTGTCCCCTTGCTTTCTTGGCTCTGTGTGTGTGTGTGTGTGTGTGTGTGTGTGTGTATCCCATGATGTGTAACAACAGAGCCATTGATAAGCTTATGTGATGCTCACATTAGTGGTGGCTGGGCTAAAAGAAGAGGTGGGAGGTTGTCAGAGAAAGAAAGCTGATTATTTCCTGTGGGCGTATTTGGGGGTTTTGTGATCCAGAGGCTACCAGCATTAGGTTGCAGTAATAATCCAATCACAAGACTAACTAGGTCTAATGAACTCATGATATGTCTGCAAGAGAACCACCAAGCTCAGAAAACACCAAGGACCCCTCATTTCAACCCTGAGCGGCAAATGCACCTCAAATTGAGTTGCAATTAGCATCATAGAACTGGCCTAGAGAATAGATGGATCTTAGGCTCCACATTTAGGCTTTGGTTCTCTGACCTTGTTATCGTAAAGAGGTAACTTAAGCTAGAAATGAAATTCAGCAAATAAAAAAACCCACTCCTACAGACCTGTGGAGTCCAGTGTTTCAGGCATATTTGGCGATTCCTGTGGAAAGGTGTCTACAAATGAACAGCAGCCTACTCCCATGCCTTAAAGTTCTTTTTTCTTTAAAAAAGGCAACTGAAACTGTTTTTTTGTCCTTGAGGAAGAATAATTTTTTTCCCTCTTCTCATCTAAAGCTTCATCAGTTCTGATGGAGGGTGGGGGAGAATGGATGTTGCTGCTTGCTTCTCTTTAGGGTTATTTGTTTAAACTGTGTGGAAAGCCACTGCAGAAAGCAAGTGACTACTTAGGTAACCCCAGGACACAAGTGAACCTCCAAGCGTCCTCAGATAATGCAAATGATCACTGTCTGCAAGGAATATAGATTCCTTCCATTCCCCACTATCCTGTCAGAGCTGAAAAAGCTTCTTGGATGAGAAGTGAAATGTCTTCAAAGGAAAAACAAATCTCTGCAAACTTGCAAAAAGCAAGTAGAATGTGAGAAGGGGCACAGAAAATCACAGTTGGAAACTAAAGGAAAATCAGAGAAGATGAATCTTTTTACCCGCTAAGTTAATAAGTGGATGCGGGAGGCATAATTGTATGGCAGGCTGGGATTTCTGTACAGACTGTTGCCCGTGTAATGCAAGGAGTACCAGTTGGGTCCAGTGGTTAAAGCACCAGGCTAGAACCTAGGAGAGGGTGAGTTCTAGTTCTGCTTTAGCCTTGAAAGCCGGCTGGGTGACTTTGGGCTAGTTGGGCCAGTTGCTCTCTCTCAAAAGGAGGAAAGAGGATTTGGTATGTTCTCCGTCGTTATTTATGAAAATAATAAAGGGGGATAATATTCTAACACATTTGCATTGATGCTTATGTGGATCTGATTAGTATTTGGATGAGAAACCACTAAGAAATGCAGAGCAATGGAAAGTTGAAGCATCTTGGAAAAAGGCATCCACAAATCACTTCTGTACTGGTGCCAAGAACAGGAAATGGAATCTCCTGGAAGTCCCTAGTAATTGAGCTTGACTGAAGGAAATTTGGGATGGCATGGAGGAGAAGTAGAATAGAAAAGGTAGCAATCAGCCATAGAAAGGGAGAGGAAGGAGCAGAAAAGCAGGACATTCAACAACAGTTTGAAGGCTTCCTCTTAACCACATTGTCATTTTGTGTGCGATTTGCCAATGGCGCCCTTTGCCCTTCCTTCCTTCCTTCCTTCCTTCCTTCCTTCCTTCCTTCCTTCCTTCCTTCCTTCCTTCCTTCCTTCCTTCCTTCCTTCCTTCCTTCCTTCCTTCCCTCCCTCCCTCCCTCCCTCCCATTTCCAGGTGATGGATGAATGAATACTGATGGAATGTTGTCTTCTCCTGCCCTGGCAGTGGTGCTGATTGGAGACTCCGGCGTGGGGAAGAGTAACCTCTTATCCCGTTTCACACGGAATGAGTTCAACCTGGAGAGCAAAAGCACCATTGGGGTGGAGTTTGCCACCAGAAGCATCCAGGTGGATGGGAAGACGATAAAGGCCCAGATCTGGGACACGGCAGGCCAGGAGCGCTATCGTGCCATCACCTCCGCGTAAGGCTTGAAAGGCAGCTGGGGATGGCTAGTCGGTGGCTAATGGGTGGAGGGGAGGCGTGTTAAGGTCGTTACGCTCCTCGATGTATGGCTGTAACAGACCCCAAAATTTCCATTGCTGAAGTGAGACAATTGTTAAGTGCCTTTTGCCTCATTTTACAACCTTCCTTGCCACAGCTGTTAAGTGAATCACTGCAGTTAAGTTATTAACACGGTTATTAAAGGGCATCTGGCTTCCCCTGTGGATTTTGCGTGTCAGAAGGTCACAAAAACTGATTGCCTCACCCCAGGGAAACTTTCATAAATCCATGCCACTTTCCAAGTGTTCGTATTTTGATCATGGGACCCTGCGGGTACTGCAGTGGTCGTAAGTGTGAAAACTGGTCATAGGTCGCTTTTTCCCCCAGCGCCGTTGTAACTTTGAAGCATCCCTAAACGAAAGGGTTGTGAGTGGAGGTTTACCTGGACATCCTTCTTACGAGCTTGAGAATTTGGCCTCTCAGGAGCTTGCGCTGTGGCCAAGAGGTTGTGTGATAGTGTTTGGCTTTCAGTTTGCGTAATAACTCATTCAAAACAATTTCAGCTACTACCGTGGTGCCGTCGGGGCCCTTCTGGTTTACGACATTGCCAAGCACCTGACATATGAGAACGTGGAGCGTTGGCTGAAGGAGCTGCGGGATCACGCCGACAACAACATTGTCATCATGTTGGTGGGAAACAAGAGCGACTTGCGTCACCTGAGAGCGGTACCGACGGATGAGGCCCGGGCTTTCGCAGGTTTGGCCCGTTGACTTCTTTAGGCATTTAGCAATTTTAACATATTTTTTAATTGATTTTGTAAGAGAAAATAAGATACAAAATACGAAAGTACATCGGAAAGCGAGGAAGGGTTGGAAAAAAGAAAAAGAATCATTGACTTCAGACTCTCTTTTGCAGTAAAATAAAGGCATTAACATCAAGCCACAACTTTTTGTTTTCCCATGATAACATGAACAAGCCATTTCTGTAGAGATCTGTCAATCTAATCGGTAAAACCCAACATCAAAGTTTCCACATCAGGCACAAAGTTCAGAAGCGGTCTGGTCTCCATGTGGAAACAAAAGTAGTTCTATTCTTTTCCTTAATCAAAATAAGTCAATTTTTTGCCATTTCAGCCAACTCCATCCACTTCTGCAATCCTTTGTCCAGGGTAGGAATCGAAGTGTCTTTCCATTTTATAATAATCTTGCTGCTGTTGACATAATGTCAAAGCAGAACAGGTTGCTCTCGAAAAACGGGAGAGATATTTTTGGAATCTCTAGAAGGGAGAAAAAAACCCCCATACAACTTGCATGCCATACAAAAGCTTTGTGCAAATTGCTGAAGTATTGCAAGGATTCTGAAGCATCCAAAGTGCATTTGCTTCCGTAAAGTCTAGAATAAGAATATGTCCCTGGCAAGAGACCTCTCAGAAACAAGGGCATCCACTGTTCAGGAGCCATTGCACCATGCTACCCCAAGAAAACCAGGGGATTCCCTAAGCATCCTTTGGCCCATTGCTGTATTCTGGACTAGCTCTAGCTTCCCACATACAAGCCACTGTAACGGTACCCACGCACAAGGCAGCTAAGCGACGAGTGATCATGAGAAGAGGCTCTAAGCAGGAAGTTGGAGCAGCCAATGGCACCACTGTTCTCTTGAGCATAAACAGAATACTGTTCTGAACTTGCTGAGCCTTAATATATTGAATAGAATAGAATTCTTTATTGGCCAAGGGTGATTGGACACACAAGGAATTTGTCTTTGGTGCATATGCTCTCACTGTACATAAAAATAAAATATACCTTAGAATTAATACTTTTGTGTTGATCCTTGTCAGGAGGTGGCATAAAACACTCTGCAATATCTCAAAGTTACAATGGCCACTGTGGGACAGAGAGTTAGACACACTTGCCTCAAATTCAACCTCGATCTTTATGGCCTGGTGGTTGAGACTTATTATAATAGTAGTTTACATTATGAGTCCAGGGGCAGAGGGTGGAAAGCTGATTTGAGCGTTACTGTGTCAAATCACACTGAACCCCATGGACTAAAATGGGGGTGGGTTTTATGGATTTTTGTGCGGTAAGATTTGAAAACATTATAGGCCACCTGGAGTCGCTTGTGTGTGAGTTGGGCAGCCGTGTTAAATAAATAAATAAAAGTGCTTCTCCTGTTGCGGTTTGACTTGAACTAAACTTTGACTCTTCTTTGCTTTAGTTAGCAAAACTAAGTCAGTTTGAAAACAGGATGAAACTTTGTTTTGTTGTTCATAGTTAAAGCTACTTACAAATATCAATTTTGGATGCCATAGCAATTCTTCTTCATTTAAAACTGAAGGAATAGAATGGTCTGATCCTCTCCTGGTTTGGGAGAGAGGCATTGGACCATATGCTAACTCCAGCTGGTCACATTGGTTATGTATAATCCAGACTAGTATTCATTTTTTCATTCAGTTAACTAATCTTTTAGGGGAAAATCCTGTGAAACATTAAATCGGCCTTCCCAACTTTGAGTGCTCCTCTGTGCACAAAGTAGCCAATAAGATTGAAATGATATTTTTCACTCTTCACCTTGCAGAAAAAAACAATCTCTCGTTCATTGAAACTTCAGCACTCGACTCAACAAATGTAGAAGAAGCCTTCAAGAACATCCTTACAGGTAAAGGAACCCAAACTCTGCTCTTCGGGTATGTCCAGGGTCCCACAGGTACCAGAGTTTGAATTTAATGATTTTTATATCGTTCATCTCCATTTGGCAAACACCCAATCGATTGACAAGGAAGGAATTGAATGGCTGTTTGTAGGGTGGGCTTGTTGGAATGAACTCTTTTCAAGAAGGTGCTGCCCGACTGAACTTGAATTTCATCCACGCCTGGAGTGTACTTCTTGCCAAGTTTAGTCGATCGTATCTTGTTTACAATTTTCTTTCATCGGATAAAATATGATTCACGCAAACGTTTAGGATCAGTTCCTGGTTGTTCCGGCCTAGGCTTCCCCAACAGCATGAAGCCGAGTCCTCACCCTGATAAACCCCTTTTATTTAACTTACCATGAATTTCCTCTCCCAACAAAGTCCCGGGCAATAGTCTTCAAGGTAGTTCCCAATTACTGACCTTTTCAGGCTTGGAGAAGTACCAGGCCGATATTTTTCAGACACCGTAATATTTGGCAAGCATGCCGGAAGGAACTGATTGTCTCCTGCAAAGTCCCACTCCCCTTTCGCTCTTCTTTTATCCTATAGGGAGGGGTCATTCACCGTCCACCTGAGCCTTTACTCCTGAGTCGACCCTTGTTCCTTAGCTGTTCCCTTCTTCTGGCAACTCTGCTCATGCGCACACTGGGAACAGGCTCCAGCTGCTCTTCTGCCTCACTGATGGCTAACTCCGAAGGCAGCCGATAACTGTCAGACGGCCCTGGCCCCATCTCTACCTCCGACACAGAGCTCTCATCAGAGCCTTCCCAGACTCCAGGACAACATTCTAAAAAGGGACTTATAACTGGTCCTTGTTCTTATGGCCTTGCAGTATCCCCGTGGTCACGTAATTGTGATTTAAGTGGCACCTGTTGTGGGGGGCAGAGAGCTGGCGATGTTAGGGACCTTCCATAACAGCCCCCAGTTTCTTGGGGAAAGTAATTGCCTGCCCCTGGAGTAGGGGGAGAGCGGTGCCTTGGGTTACTGCTGCTTTCTGCCTATATACAGCTGTTGAGGCAGATGTGGGAACCACTCACAGGAAAGTAGCATCAGTATCTGAAACCAGTCCCATCCTCCTGCTCCCCGGCTTTAATCCCCGGTAACCAGATGCTTGGGGCCCCTGGCTCCCACCTTTTGTTGGGTGGGCCCAGATGGTGGTGCTGCCCTCTCAGAAGGAAACCCCTTGGGAGCACCAAACCCAGGCCGGGCAAGCAGGGTGGCAGTCAGTCTCCAAGAAGCCTGAATGGCTTTCAGAGACACCTGCGCTGGAAACACCTTTGAGATCCTGTGGTTGAAGCCATGGACTCCAGGGAGCCAAGAGCTTTGTTCTGCGGCAACATCCCTGCTTACGCCACTTGATGCCACCGTTGCTGTGGTTGGCAGTGCGATTTCCCCAAGGCCCGTCATCCTTGAAGGCTTCCACCTGCCCTCAACGTGGCATCCAGTCTGGTCGCTTAGGACTGGATGGCCACCTTATGTGATGATCCGGGGCACGGCACAGAGGTAAACGCAGGCAGAGGGCAGTTCAGACCACCCCTTTCTTGCTCCAAATTTTCCCCAACGCTCTCACGTTTCTGGCAAGTCCCAGAGCAAAGTGAGGACACACACACACACACACACACACACACACACGCACACACACTCAAAGCTCAAGCAGCCTCTGGCTGCACATAGTCCAGCCCAACGCTGTGAGCACCACGGCTGCAAAGCAAGAAATCCAGGAAAGTTCCACACTCCAGGAATTCAGCATTTGTTCCTGACAGACGCCCCTCCCTCCAGCTTCTCCTTAAGCCCCAGTTCCCAGGTGTGCTTTGTGGAGAGGGGCGGGGTGCTCTCCTCCTGAGTAGCCGGGTCAGCCTCTCTTGGTCATCCTGCTCCCCTTCCTCCCTGCCTATGAGCCATCCCAATCCTGAAAGGCCCTGCCCTGACTGGGCCGGCTCCTGCCCATCTTCCTCTGAAGCAGTGAAGCTGCCCCCTCATCTCTCTCTGTGCTCCAGTTCCCACGTGTCTTCCTGCGCAGAGTCAGGCTTCCAACGGGAGCATGATACACCTTAGCAACCGTGAACCTAACCCTGGTTTTTTTTTGCAGTCCGGGGGTCTTCCTGCTGAGGGCATCTTCTCGCCATCCTTCATAGCTTTAATTGCCATGTGCATGTAGACCGTCACAATGCCCTGTACGTGAGGCTGCCCTTGGAAGCCACAGCTGGCCCAGAAGGCAGCAATGGGCCAGCGGTTCCCAAAGGGTGTTTGGGAAATTCCCCCGGTTTTTCCAGGAGCAGCTCCGGAGTTCAGTCGGTCTCTGGCTAGGGGCCAACCCCGTGAAGTCCTCTGTGTGACATACAAGTGCCAGCAATGATGATGAGAAGCTATTCAGTGTCTGACTCTCTGACTCTGCATGGACATTTGGGGTGCTGAAGCGGGAAGACAAGTCAACCTGAGCACTGGGCAGTGTCCACCTTTGGAGTGAGACCTTTGGTGGGGATAAGGGAGGTGAAGTGGGCTCGCTGCTCCTCCTTTCTGGCCTGAGTGGGCTGTCATCCAGGGGGCTTTGTAATTTTCTACCAGGGATCATAGAAACCACCTACCTGGCTGCTGAGAACCATTTGCACATCAGTCCCAAAAGTACCTTTTTTTCCAGGAGGTAAATTGGGCTTTCTGGGTGTTTTTTTTCTTTCTTTCGAAGACGTTTTGCTTCTCATCCAAGAAGCTTCAGTTCTGACTGGACAGTGGGGAGTGGAATGATTTATATTCCTTGCAGTAATTTACCAGCTGTCTGCAAGGGGTATAAATCCTTCCATTACCCACCGTCCAGTCAGAGCCGAGGAAGCTTCTTGGATGAGAAGCAAAACGTCTTTGAAAGAAAAAAGACCAGACCACCCAGTTGCCTCCTGAAAAGAAAAAAAAAAAAAAAAAGCACCTTTGGGACAACCATGACTTGGAGGACAGAGAATCTCTACAGACAATTTGCACAGCAGCTTTTCATGTGCACTTTGTGGAGCTTGTCTTTTTTTTTTAAACCCCTAAGATCCTTTGTGGCTTGGCACCTGGCTATCCACAGGATTATCTACTAGAACTAGATCATCTAGGGCAGGGGTCTCCAACCTTGGCTCCTGGAAGCCTGGCGGACTTCAACTCCCAGAATTCCACAGCCAGCTTTGCTGGCTGTGGAATTCTGGGAGTTGAAGTCCGCCAGGCTTCCAGGAGCCAAGGTTGGAGACCCCTGATCTAGGGCATGTGTCAAACACGTGGCTGTCACGTGATGTTTTGCAACGTTTTTCCCATTCGCGCAGCTGGGGTGGGCCTGGCCTGCACATGATGCATCCGGCCTGCAGGCCGCCAGTTTCACACCCCTGATCTAGGGCAAGTGTGTCTGCTGGCTGGTGGGAATTCCCAAACCAACAAAGGAGGTTGCATCCTGGGTCACAGCAAATGCTGAGCAGACAGAGACTAAACCTTGCAACATGCAGGATCCAGCCATTCTTTCCCCTTAACCCGGGATTGTGTTGTCATGCCCCTGTCGGAATCTGATTCAGAGGGGGAGGCCAAGCTGCTGACAAGGAGTCGGAGTGTGGCTCCGTTGGCTGTGGAAGAAACTGGGGAAGGGCAAAGTCTGGCTGGACAGAGGAGTGGGGAGGTACAATAAGGGAGAGGGAGTTTAGAGGGAGACTAAGGCCCACCCCCTCTTCATCCTAGGGCACGCAAGGAGGAACGGAGAAGGGAGCAACATGAGTTGCGTGGCTTACGGGGCAGGAAAGGGCCCTGATTCCCTTCATTAGCTGCAGCTGGGAACACAGTGTTTAAAAAGGGAAGCTGCGCACAGCAAGTTGTTGGGAGCAAATTGTGAATTATCTGGTATTGTCGAGGCTTTTCTGGGTTCCTGGCGTCTTCCCAACTGTGTGTGTTTTGCTGGCCTTTCAATCTGCAATTCCTTCTGTTGCCTTGTCAAGTTAATTACTGCAGCGTGGTTTGTGTAGATTTTTAGTTCCAGTTTGCGTTGACCCTGTTTTGGACTTAATTCTCTGCAGTCAAAGGCTGTTCCTGGGAGAGTTTTTCTCCAGCCAGAAAGTATCCAGGACATCGAGGGGGCAAAGTTGGAGCGAATAAAGGGACTCTTCTTGATTATCTTGACTGTGTTGCCTTTGTGGCACGGCCCTTTGGGTCATCACATGTTGTGGGATGGATCACCTTCACTATGGTGTGTCTGTGGAGATTCTCCATCATCCAGGTTGCAGTTGTCCCAAAGGTGTTTCCCCCCCCCCCCCAAGAAGCAGCTGGACTTCCTGGGTTCGCTTGGAAGGCATTTCGCTTCTTCGGCTTCACCGTTGCTCCCCAGTTGCTTATTTGGGGGTTGGTTGGGGGGGGGTGTCCCAAGAAATGTATGCTCAATCAGAACCACCCTCTGGTCTCCTTTGCAGAGATTTATCGCATCGTGTCCCAGAAGCAGATCGCAGACCGGTCTGCCCACGACGAGTCTCCGGGAAACAACGTGGTGGACATCAGCGTGCCTCCCACCACCGACGGACAGAAATCCAATAAACTCCAGTGCTGCCAGAACCTGTGACCCTCCCTCGGCCGCTGCCCGCCCTTCTCCTCAAGGCCTGTCCTTCAGCGGGAGACACGTGTGCACTGCTCCTTCCTGGCCCCCCCCCGACCCCTCCTCCCCCCAACCCTTCTCAAAGAGGGCTAGCCTCCCCTTCCCCGTGACTGGTGGTGATGAATGTAGTCCTGGGGGTGGGGTGGGAGATGAAGGGTGAGGGTGTCTTTGAAATTCCACCAGGAGCCAGGAAGTGTTCTCTTGTGTGTGTGTGTGTGTGTGTGTGTGCCTCGTTTAGAGGAACGGGAAGGGTGTGAGGGACCTCAAGGGAGTGTTGTTGTTGTTGTCTTTCTTTGTGGCCATTCAGGCACAAAAGAACTCTTTAAAGTCAAGGAGAAGCCATTTTTTTCTGGCTTCTGTCCGGTGGGCGTGTCAAGACACCTGCACACTCAACCCCTGGAAACACTCCTTGATGGCTTTGTGACTCGTCTCTCTTCCCGGTCTCGTGCCAGTGGGGGTTTTATTTTGGGTGGTGGTGGTTTAGCTTTCCTTGCTTTGTCTCTCAGACCAGCCCACTTCTTTCTCTTGGCTCTCTCCTCCCTCCCCTCCCTGCCCTCCTCCTTGCTTTCAGTTTGGGACAGTGAAGTCTGTCTGTGCACAGTGAGCTCTTGACTCCTCCTCCCAAGCTGGCTCTGAAATGTCACCCACCCTGGCACGACACTAACAAATCTAGTCGACAAAGTGCCAGCCGAAGGCTTTCTGGGTCTCCTTTTTCACCATAGGAATGCTTCCTCGTGTATCTCCGAGATTCCATCTCTGCATGTTCCTTTCTTGACCAGCTAGTCCCTCCCCTCCCCACCTCACCCCATCGTTTCTCTCTCCCCTCCCCCCCTCTTCGGAATGAGTGTGAAGCAATATTTTTCATGCCATGTACATAACTTGCACTGCTAAGGTTGCTTGGAGGAATAGTTGTAGAGAATCAGATACTTGATAGCTCCTTTTTTTTTGGTAAGGATTGAGCATCTTGGAATTTGTATTATCTCCTTTCACGTCACTTGCTGTTTATTTCTTATCATCTTAATATGCAGGCCACTCTATTCCCTCTCTCACACATTCTCTCTCCCTCTATATCTCTCTCCCTCTATATCAGGGGTCTCCAACCTTGGCTCCTGGAAGCCTGGCGGACTTCAACTCCCAGAGTTCCACAGCCAGCAAAGCTGGCTGTGGAATTCTGGGAGTTGAAGTCCGCCAGGCTTCCAGGAGCCAAGGTTGGAGACCCCTGCTCTATATCTATCTCTATATCTCTCTCTTCTCTCTTCCCTCTCCCTCTCCCTCTCTCCGTCTATATCTATCTACCTCTCCCTCTCCTCTCCCTCTCCTCTCTCTTTGTCTCTCCCTCCCTCTCTCTCTCCCCCTCTCTCATATATATATATGAAAATATTAACATTGGGCAAGGTAAAACATCGAATTAGAATATTTGCTGGCAAACCATCCTTTGCAAGAAAGGATCTCGATTCCACCAAACTTGATTCCTGCCGAGTTTTGTTTTGCTGTGTAGCTTTTGAAGGAAGGATGAAAACAGCTGACAGGGCATGGACAGAGTTTCTAAATCAAAACAGCCTCTGGCCAGGAGGCAGTTATTGCTGGGCATGAGCCACCTGTGTACGTGTGTTTTGCCAGCAGAATTTTGGTCTTGCCCCATTTGTTTGGGGGCATGTTCACGAGAGCAGGACAGCCACCATAGCTTCTCTTTTCCTGGTTGGACAAAATTGATTCCAGAGGGTAATTTCTACCTTCCTTTGAATCCCTTGCTTAGATCTGTCTTTTTAGCCAGCTAACAACAATTTTTTTTTTTTTAAAAAAAAGGGGGGTTGGGGCATTTTGCTGTTGAGGTTTTTTTAAATCTCTGATCTATTGAGGAAACCTCTTTTAAGGCCAGCCCGGGAAGCAGGGAAGGAAGGAAGCTGTTGGTCCCCTGCCAGTTGATCTGAATGGAGCCGGCCTTTTCCTCTGCTTGGCCGTCTGCTTTCCGAGTGGGGTTCACGGGGTCATAATGCACCTCCAGAAAACAAGAGCCTTTATTTTGGAGCCTGGCCCAAGGACACCCAGGCGACGTCCGTCGTGGCTCAGAGAGGTGGTTGGTTTGGATGGCAATCCTGGAGGCAGGCAGGCAGGCAGGCTGGCTGCTCAGGCCTCCTTGCTTATTTTGGAGGGGGGTGGGGTGTTTTGAACCCTTGTGTGCTTTTGGGGAAGCGTTGCCTGCGAGGCGCTTCTGATTGGCACGCGGAGGCTGCTGCTGTCTCAGTGGGGTTTGTTTCCCCGTCCCAGCTGCGCGTTGCGAGGCCTTTGTTTCTTCCTCTGACTAAGGCAGCCCAGGGTGTAGATTCAGACATTACATAACCGGCGGAGAAAATGTGGCTCCCTGGGGATAAGTGAGCAGCCGCCCACGTTAAAAAAGGGGCAGGGAGTCATTCTGGGTCTCCTCTTCCAGGCTGCGCTGGGAAGGGTCCCACGCCCGGCATGGCCACCCTCTCTACCCCTGCCATCTTCCTTCGAGCGAGGCTGGTGGGCTCAGATTGGTCTGCCCCTTATTGGACCTGAATTCTCCTTTTCCCGCGTTGGATCCCAGACAGTCGCCCTCGCAGACCGAATCTCCCGTGGGAATTGAAAGGCTATCCTGTTTCTCGCGCCCTCTGCTCCCCCTTAAAAAAGGCACCCAAGCCAAGCTTTGGAAGAGTGACTGGATTCCACCCCCTCCCCTCCCCTCCCCTGTCGATCTCAAATGACACCCCCCACCCCCACCCCAATTTCATTTTTTTTGCTCTTTGGTTCTGGAGGTATTTCTCTCCAAGGGAACCGAGGGATAATTTTACGAAAACAGAACAAAACACCAGCTCCTGTAAGGATGAAGGGAGGGAGGGAAGGATGCGAAATGGGGGCCTGTGGGAAGCGGGTCAGTCCACCCACGGCGTCTTTCCGTTTCGAGGTAACTTCTCCCAGGAAATCTCTCCCTGCTCTGGATTAGCAGCCTGACTGAATTCAAAAGGGAGTCTGCAGATGCCTCCGGTTCTCTTTCGCGGCTCCTTAGACTTTGCCCCAGCGGGCTCCTCTCTGCTCCTTCAACTTGCTGTTGCTAACACCCTGGGGCAGGGGTCTCCAACCTTGGCTCCTGGAAGCCTGGCGGACTTCAACTCCCAGAGTTCCACAGCCAGCAAAGCTGGCTGTGGAATTCTGGGAGTTGAAGTCCGCCAGGCTTCCAGGAGCCAAGGTTGGAGACCCCTGCCCTGGGGGCTCAAGGAAGGTTGCTAGAAGGATCTTTGGCACCCGGCAACAAGGAGAGCAATTCCCTTTGAGGCATCAAGCTTGACAGAGAGAGAGAGAGAGAGGGGTTTGTCTGTCTGTCTGTCTCTCTGACTCTCTCTCTCTCTCTGGAAAACGGCAACCTTTGCAAAAGGGTTTCAAGAGGACAATGGGGCATGAAGCACAGGCTCTGCCTCTTCCCTCCCCACCCCCCAAAATGCTGGGGCTTGGCACCCGCCACAAGAGTGCTGGCGAAACCTTTGGAAAGGCTCTGAAATTTCTTCTCTTGCCCGGTTGAAGCCTTCTGGGGCCTGGTCGAATCTCCGGAGAAGGAGCCCAAAGGTTGCTTGGTTTTTGTTTCCCCCCCCCCCCTCTCTCTTCATGGCTTCCTGCAGATTCTTACGTTAAGTGCAATTCCCCTTGTAAATAAGATCCCCTTGGATTTTGTGCATGGTTCTTCTGTATTGTGGATATATATATATATAAAGATTGCCAAACCAAATAGCCTCTGTGCGTGCCATTGTTATTGGCTTTCTTTTGTTTTCATTCTGAGAGAGAGGTCCTTGGAGCTGGGTAAATGTTCAGCTCGGGGTGGAGGTTGGGAGGAAAGGAAAATCAGAGCTGAGATTCTTGGGGGGGGGGGGAGGAAATCCCCTCCAAGCTTTTTTCTTTTGGTTTTTGATGAGTTCTTGGGGGTGGCTGGAGGAAAGTTCTGTTTCCATGGAAGCCTAAACTATGCTCAACACCAGAAGATTTTAAAAAAGCAAAAACAAACCACATTAAGCCTCGGCAGGTTGTACGAACTAGACAGTCACCTCACATCTGTGGGTTTATGGTTTGTTTTCAGTTGGCATACCTACTTTAAGGTACCTGCTGTAGTTTGTGAGCTGTGATTAATGGTCAGTCGGCCCTGTAAAGGGGGGGGGGGGGGGCTTTTCATTTTGGACGCTGCTGCCTGATACTCTGTGGAGCTGATGGTATCCACGGGAGGCAGTCAGTACAGTCACTAGGGTTTGTATGGCTTGGGGGCTCCCGTGGCTCTCCCCGTGGCTTGTGGAGGAAGCCATAAAGCCCTGGTTCTTATCAGAACAGGTCCTAATTAAACCCCTTTCCCCTAAATCAGGGGTCTCCAGCCTTGGCCACTGTAAGACTTTGCTGGCTGAGGAATTGTGGGAGTTGAAGTCCACATGTCTTAAAATGGCCAAGGTTGGAGACCCCTTGCCTGCAAATACCGTGTTTCTCATATAATAAGGCCGGGTCTTATTTTTGTTTGAGCCCCCCAAAAATGGCTAGGTCGTCTTTTCAGGGGTGACTTAATTCCCCCCCCCCTGCTTGCATCTTCGGGTGGGCAGCGACGGCTTGGATGTTGACCTCGGTGTTGGTGGGGTACTTCGTATCGGAGTCAATGCAGGCAGCACCATATCCGGGTGTGCAAGAAAAGTATTTCCTAACGGCAAGCCCCCCCCCATTCCCCCCCATTTCGCATGTTTTAATATAGGCCTTAATTTGGGAGGAGGGGCTTAATTTCATTTCATGCCTATAAAACATGCTGGGACTGTTAAGCCTGTGTACCCCAACCAGGGTTAAGGAGACAAGCTAAACAGAATGTGCAGCGTTAGTCAGATAGGCACACAGATAAATGAGTGAGCTAAGCTTGTATGTTAGTTAACATACAGTAAAAATAACAGATACGCTTGTGCTATCAAAAATATAGTTTATTCCATTATGAGTTCATAGCATAGTCAAAATAACAGTCCAATAGTCATGCATCATCTAGTCAGTCCATTCAAGGATATTCAATTAGCAAAGTCCGTGTAGAATATCCAATGTCAGTTCACTTACAATAAATCAGTCCTTTATCTCTCTCCCGTTCCAGTAGGGAAAAACGCAGTCTTCATCAAGTAATCAGGGATCATCAAGCCAGAGAGAGAGCAAGCTGACCTTCCTTGCTTCTTTTATGGTGCTTTCACAACCACTCCCTTAATTACATTCCTATATTTAAAGTTGCAGACACTTTAACTTATAAACCATGATAACATATTTATTATTTTACCTAAACCAGTTAGGGTAAACAATGTTATCCCTATTACTATTGGGGGAGGCCGTATTGTTGGAGAAACAGGGTAGTTGACAGTTAATCTAGCTAAGCCCTCCACTGAGGCTTTTCCAGGCTTCAGATCCAACCCTGGGGGTTTGGGCTTAATGATGATTAATCATCTTGGCTTAATGGTTTTGGCTGTCTGGATTCTCATAACGCCCTGATCCCCAAGTATCTATATTGAGACTAGTCTCTGCAAGCAGTTTATGGGTCAACTGTACACATCTGGGATGTAGGGATAAATAATTCAGCCGGGACCAATATGTTGGTTTGAACTGTTTGTGACCGGGAAGGTCCTTCACGGACTCAGAATGTGGAGAGGTGCCTTAAGGCCATATAGTCCAACTCTCTCGACATCGGCTTAGCCACACACGCATGGCTGGATTTGAAGAAAGAAAGTCCAACCTCTCTGGAGCCTGCCCTTAAGAGCCCAAACGTTTCGGTTGCTTCTGACTTTGTGTTGTGTTGCAGCTTCAACTGTTGCCGTGACTTTCATTGATTAAATTCATATGCTGCCTGTCTCACTGCCGAGTGAGCGACAGGCCTTCCATGAATCCAGCTGCGGTGGTTTAGAATGTATTAATAGGAACCCCACCCCCTGTGGCTTGCTCAAGCTATGATTATGGCACAAGCCAGCATAGATTATTATGGCGGTCTGTTTTCTCTTGGATAACCAGCATGGTCCTCCATGGTCAGCCTTTCCATGGGAGGGAATCTGATTCCTTAAGCAGCTGGCTTCCTATATCGCGCATTAAACCCAAATGCAATGATCTGCACTTGTTTATAAATGACAGTTTAAAACTTGATGTCTGATACGAATCCAGCCAATGGTAGTTTGTTCATTACATTCGATTGAGGCTGCAAACCATGACTTAGCACTAGTCTGTTCTTTGTCAGTGGCTCTGCGTTAACCTAGAGGGATACATTTCTATATGGAATGGGGTCACAGATGCAGCACGGCTAATATTATACTAGTGTTCTTAAACTTACAACACCATGTATGACAAAATTAATACACCGAATTGTCGTCCTGTGGGAGCCTGAACTGACTTGAGCTCTAATATTGTGCATTCATAAGTTAAGGCCAGTTCCAAGATGGTATTAATTTCTTAAATGTAATCCATGGTCGTGCCTAGCCGATGTAAGAAATGCAGAGATATGGAAAATTGGAAAAGATGCTAAGCCGTCAAAATTGATTGCCGCTGTCATTAGGCCAACAATCTAAAAAATAAAGTCAAGACAACTGAATTGGAACTAATGCAATGTTTCTCAGTCTTGACGAATTTAAGATATTAGACAGTCATTTGTCTGAGATGGTTATAGGTTCTCCTGCCTGAGCAAGGGCCTGGACTAGAAGACCTCCAAGGTCCCATTCTATTATACGCTACTGTACTCTACTCTAAATTCTACTCTAGTCTAAATTCTATTCTACTCTAGTCTAAATTCTACTCTATTCTAAATTCTATTCTACTCTACATTCTATCCTACTCTAAATTCTACTCTATTCTAAATTTAACTCTATTCTAAATTCAACTCTATATTCTAAATTCTATTCTACTCTAAATTCAACTCTATTTTACTCTATTCTAAATTCTACTTTATTGTAAATTTAATTCTATTCTAAATTTAACTCTATATTCTAAATTCTATTCTAAATTCAAGTTTATTTTAAATTAAACTCTATTCTAAATTCTACTCTATTCTAAATTCTATTCTACTCTAGTCTAAATTCAACTCTATTCTAAATTCTATTCTACTCTACATTCTATCCTACTCTAAATTCTACTCTATTCTAAATTTAACTCTATTCTAAATTCAACTCTATATTCTAAATTCTATTCTACTCTAAATTCAACTCTATTTTACTCTATTCTAAATTCTACTTTATTGTAAATTTAATTCTATTCTAAATTTAACTCTATATTCTAAATTCTATTCTAAATTCAAGTTTATTTTAAATTAAACTCTATTCTAAATTCTACTCTATTCTAAATTCTATTCTACTCTAGTCTAAATTCAACTCTATTCTAAATTCTATTCTACTCTACATTCTATCCTACTCTAAATTCTACTTTATTTTAAATTTAACTCTATTCTAAATTCAACTCTATATTCTAAATTCTATTCTACTCTAAATTCAACTCTATTTTACTCCACTCTAAATTCTACTCTATTCTAAATTTAACTTTATTCTAAATTCAATTCTATATTCTAAATTCTATTCTACTCTAAATTCAGCTCTGTTCTACTCTACTCTAAATTCTACTCTACTCTAAATTCTACTCTATTCTAAATTCTATTCTACTCTAGTCTAAATTCAACTCTATTCTAAATTCTATTCTACATTCTATCCTCTCTATATTCTACTCTATTCTAAATTTAACTCTATTCTAAATTCAACTCTAGATTCTAAATTCTATTCTATTCTAAATTCAACTCTACTTTACTCTATTCTAAATTCTACTTTATTGTAAATTTAATTCTATTCTAAATTTAACTCTATATTCTAAATTCTACTCTATTCTAAATTCTATTCTAAATTCAAGTTTATTTTAAATTAAACTCTACTCTAAATTCTACTGTATTCTAAATTCTACTCGACTCTGTTCTATTCGGACTTCAATTCCCAGAATGCGTCACCTTAAAGTTACCAAGGCTGAGAAACACCAGTCTAAAGAAAAAAAAAGGCATTTCTTCAGCGGCAGGGCACTTGGGAGTTTCATTTGCTCAGTAAGACAATTAACCCAATCCAGTGAAGAAGAAAAAGAATAGGAAAAGACGGGGTGAATTTGCAGCCTGGCATCTGGACCACTTTATACTTGATGGATGATGGACAGATGATAGAATGATGTATCCGGGGAGAGGAACTGCTGGGTTTGTAAGGGAAAACTCCAGCCAGGACTTTCGAAGATAGGACTTTGGGTCTGAAGGTTCCACCTGATGAGTTTTGTTGCTTGAAAATTTAGCTCCACGAAAATCTGTAACCATCGTTCCTCGCCTTTCTTGTAAAGAGATACGGGCTCTAATGAATAAATCTGCTTCATTCTATTCTGTCTCTCTGCCGTTGGATATACAGTCCACACGTCCAAAGTCTGGGTACTGAGGTGGTTGTGGTTAGTGTGATAGTATTGTGGGAGGCTGTCCCAGGCAAGTGAAAGAAGAAATTCTCTTCCTATACAGAGCTAATCTCCATTTGGGGTGAGGGACACCAGAAGGATGTGTTGAGAAAATAAACTTTCCAGTAAAGTTTCAGAAAGCTGGACAGGATCATTAGGGCAGATTCAGAAGGATCTTGTTAAATGAGATCCCGGATCGTTGTTCTGAAAGGAAGATGAAATTCTATGTTGATATGTACTCTACATAAGGTCAGTTCCCCAAAACAACACAGGAAAGGCTTTTAATAAATCCCCTTTTTCTCACTGGGTGACTCTGATCGCATTACAAGTAGTCCTTGGCTAACAGCCCTTCGCTTAGTGACTGTTCAAAGTCACAACAGCACTGAAAAAAAAGTGACCGATGACCAGGTTTCACACTTATAACCCCCAGCATCTCCATGGTCACGTGATCGAAATTCAGACCCTTGGCAACTGACTCATTTTTATGACGGTTGCAGCGTTCCGCAATTCCTCTGTGGCGACCTTCTGTTTCCCCGTCTCCTAGTGATTATGGCGGAACTAGAACTCACTGTATCCTAGTGATTGGCTCAAAGTCACCCAGCCAGCTTTCATGCTTCAGATGGAACTAGAACTCCCAGTCTCCTGGTGGTTGGCCCAAAGTTCTTAATTTAGATCAGGCGGATGAGCTCATGCATGTTTTATGCATGAGAGGTATATTGTTTCCATCCCCAGTTACAAAGGGGGAATTCGCCACTGCTCAAGAGTCATTTAGGACCTATAAACCCGCTACAGAAACACGCATTACCACATTTGCTGACTAGTGGTTTCCAGAATCGCTTCGACTCGACCCGCACTAGAAATAAACTTCCTTTTTTCTGAAGGTTTTGGCTGAGCGAAAAGGCACTTAAAATCCACAGGCATAGATGGGCAGATGATGATGTGGTTGCACCAGGCTCCAGTTTTATTTTTAGAGAGAAAGAGTCAGTCATCCTTTTATAGTTTACAAAATACAGAATGTTGCTTGCTTACACATCGTCAGAAGAGTCAGCTGGTTAGTTTTTCATTGTGGAGGACCCATTAGAACCCCAGAATTTGAGGTGGGGGGAATGAATTTCTTAAGCTTTTTTTTTTTTAAATGCTCAGGAAAGTTTCTGAAACAGTTTTAAACCAAATTTTCTGCCCAGAACGATGTTTGTACAGATGAGAACCCTGAATTCGGGGAAATCTTCAAATAGCTGAAATATGCCAGAATTGAGCCGTTATGGCATTTTCAAAGCCCTGGGATTCTGTGCCCCCCCTCCCCCAAAAAACCCTCCTTATTTATAGGCATTGCTGATGCAGTGAAAGACGTTTGTTGATTTTTTTCCTCTGTTTTGCCATGACTAACTTGGCAGTTAACAAGAAGAACTGAGGGAATTTCTTATGTTGCTTCGATGTTTTTGTCTCAGGTAATGCAGCCTATGACAAACAGCACAAGACGATATAAACACTTTGGGTTATTTTTTTCTTTTTTTTAAAAAAGCAGTGAACAGATTTATTGGGATCTGCCATCCAAAGAGGATGAAATGGACCCACTTGGGTGCAATTCTGCCAACATAGTCTGGAGAAAATATATATATATATTAATTATATATTATATTATATTATATTATATTATATTATATTATATTATATTATATTATATTATATTATATTATATTATATTATATTATATTATATTATAATTTATATTATAATATATGTTATATTATATATGTTATATTATATTATATTATTTTATATTATAATATATTGTAATATATTATATTATTATATTATATTATATTATATTATATTATATTATATTATATTATATTATATTATATTATATTATATTATATTTATTATATTATAATTATTATTATATTATTATTATATTATATTTATTATATTATTATATATACCGCACAAGTCACTTAATTACCATTCAAAATTCCACTGTGCTAGCTGTAAATTTTGGCAATGTTCTTAGCCTGATGTGCCTCTGCCAAAATAGGATCTGAGCTGGAAAGGTAGATGAATATCTTTTTATTTATGCATAAGTCATAAGATTGGTCTCTCACAGGTACAAGGTGAGAAGATCTTTAAAAAGGTGAAAAAACTTTGGAAGATTCTCATTGGCTACCATGATTTGAAGCATCTAGTGAATATGCAAGTAATAGATATAGACAGACAAACAGATGAGAGAGAGAGAAGGATAGATAGATAGAAATGTAGATTGGTAGATAAATAGATATAGGAGATTGATAGAAATGTAGATTGATAGAGCAATAGCACTTAGACTTATATACCACTTGATAGTGCTCTTACAGCCCCCTCTAAGTGGTTTGTAGAGTCAGCCTTTTGCCCCTCAACAATCTGGGTTTGGCCCACCTCGGAAGGATGGAAGGCTGCATCAACCTTGAGCCTGGTGGGATTCCTACTGCCAAATTGCAGTAGGAAATTAGGAATAGCTTGCAGTACTGCACTCTTAAGCACTGCGCCACCAAGGCTCCTCAATCTAAATGAGAGAGAGAGAGAATGATAGACATTGAAAGAACTAGATAGACAGATGGGCAGGTGGACAGACAGATAGATGACAGATGGATGATAGATGAAAGATGAAAATAGCGAACATGACTGGAGGAGGAATTCTGGGAGTTGAAGTCCACAAGTCTTAAAGCTGTCAAGTTTGAAGACCCCATGATCAATCAATCAATAGATCGATTGATAGAAGACAGGCAGACAAGTAGATAATAGGTAGGCAGATAGGAAGATGAGATAGATAGATTCAAATAGATATGGATAGATAGATAGAAAGAAATAGAAAGATAGATACAGAGATAGATGATAGATAGAAGATAGATAGATAGATAAACAGACAGACAGACATTGAAAGAACTAGATGCAGATGGATGGATGGACCGACAGGCGTGCAGGTGGACAGATGGATAGATGACATCGATCAGAACTCTCTAAACTTGGCAACTTTAAGACTTGTGGAGCAACTCCCAGAATTCTCCAGCCAGCATAGCTTCTGGATTTCTGGGAGTCCACAAGTCTGAAAGTGGCCAAATTTGGAGACCTCTGCCACAAAGAGGGCAGCAAGAGCTTTGCATCCAGGGCTGAGTTTCTCCAGCTCTGCGGCTTTAAGAGGTTCGGACTTCAACTCCCAGAATTCCCCCAGCCAGCAAAGCTGGAGACGAGCGCGGCAAAGCTGGCTGAGTGAATTCTGGGAGTTGAAGTCTCGACCTCTTAAAGTCTGGGGAAACCTTTGGTCCAGGGCTCCTGTTGCCATGGTGGATGCTCGCTTGGACTGCTGGGAAGGAAACGGCTCCTTTCAACACGGAAGCCCCGGAGGAACCAACGGCAAAAGAAAACGGGCGGGGCTTCTTTCCTCTATCGCGGGGGAAAATAATATCGAAGCGGGGAAAGAAAAAAAAAACACAACAAAAACAACCTTCCGTTGAGAGCTCGTGCAGCCCCGGGCGGGGCGAGGCACCTCTTTTCCCCACCCTCCCGACTCAGAGGCGGGCCCTTCTTCGCACCCCCCCTCCCCGACACCGCGGATTGGCTCTTCCCCACGCTTCCCTCCGCCCCTTCGGGATGGCTCCAGACTGCCGATTGGCTGCGCGCGCGCGTGGGGTTGGAAGGAGGCGGGGAGAAAAGGGGCGGGGATCCCTTTTCTCCTCCCCGTCAGGTGCGCCAGGAAACGCGGCTGACAGAAGCGGCGGAGGCGGCCGGGCCGAGAGGCCTCTCCTCTTCCCCGCGCTCTTCTCCAGCACCAGCTGGAGAAGATGGGCCGGGCCAGGCCGCGACGCTGAGGCGAAGCCGGGGCGGTGACGGAAGGGGCGGGGCGCAGGTGAGAAGAGGCGGGCCCCGCGACGTTTGAGTGACAGCAGCAGCAGGAAGCGAGGAAGAGGAGGAGGAAAAGGGTTTCGAGGCGGGGAGCCGATGGAAGCCTGGCGGGCTTGGAGGGCGGCCCGCCCGGGGACGAGACAGCGGCACCGTGGAAGGGCCGGCTCCTGCGGCGGAGGAGTCCGGAGGGAGGGTTCCTGTCGCCGGCCTGGGGTGGTGAGCAGGCAGCCCGGCCCTTGGGGAGGGCGGGGGGGGATCTCTTGTGATGGCGAGGGGGCGCCTCGATCCTTCCGCCCCCCCGATGGGCTCGGGAGTGGAGGGGCTGGGGGCGAGGGGAGATCTCTTCCCCGATTTTCCTGCAGCCTTGGAGTTTCCTGGCGGTCTCCTTTCCCTGGACTCAATTGCCTCGGTCCCTTGGCAATTGGCCCTGCAGGCAGTCCTCGACTTACGACCGCCACGGAGCCCGGAAATGTAGACGTTGATTAAGGGAATTTGGCCCATTTTACGACCTCTTCTTGCCTACGTCGTTAAGTGGATTGCTGCAGTTAAGTTGGTGACTCGAAATTTCCTGGTGGTCTCCTTTCCCTGGAGTCAAATGCCCCCCCTGGAGGTTCCTGCCCTGCCCCCTACCCCGCTGATGTCATGGGATGATGTCATGGGAAGGCCAATTTGGGGCGGGGAAAGGGGGGGGCTGTACTTCCTGCATCCTTTCTAGCTCATGGAGGGGGGAAGGGTTAGGGTTAGACAACAGGCAGTCCTTGACTGAAGACCAAAATGGAAGCCAAAATGTCTCTTGCCAAACGAGATGTTGGTTAAGGGAGTTTTGCCGCCCCCCCCCATCTTGTGACCTTTCTTGCCCACTGTCGTTAAGTGAATCACTGCCGTTCCTAGCCTAGTGACAGGGTGGTTAAGTGAATCCGATTTCCCCTGTTGAATTGGCTCACCAAGGGGGATCATGTGACACACCCACACCCAGACACTGCTACCGTCATAAATATGGACCATTTGCTGAGCATCTGAATTTTCATCCCTTGAGGGATGCTGCAATGGTCATTAAGTGTGAAAAATGGCAGGACATTGTGCCTTTAGACAGGCACTAGATGACCCACAAGGTCCCATTCCCCCCCCCCCCCCCCGGGACTCTGTAATTCTGTTAAATCGCAGCTTGCTTCATGTGGCCGTTAGTTCTTCTTTTACCGCTATTTGCACTGGTTTCTTTGATGCTTAAACAGGGAGGTGTTTCCTTCAGGCCTACCTGGATTCCACAGGCTGGTGGTTCCAGAGGATGCCCTGTTTTGTGAACCGTGTTTGCCTTCTGAACAAAATCAAAGGCAACACAACTTAAGCGTTTTGCTGTCTCTGACTATCAGCCAAGAGCAATTTTGTGCCATCTGGTGCTGGGAAAACACACCATATTTTATTTGGTCACTTTGGTCTCTCTGCCTTGGGGCTACCGTGGAACTCGGAGGGGGCTGCTCTTAACCAGTCCCACACCAGGAATGGATTCCTTTCTGTTAAACCTGTGGCTGGGAGGGTCACCAATCAATGGGCCAATCAATCAATCAGAATAGAGCTGGAAGGGACCTCGGAGGCCTTCTAGACCAACCTCCCTGGCTCAAGCAGGAGTCCTGAAACCATTTGAGACAGCTGGCTGTTCAGTCTCTTGTTCAAAGCCTCCAGTGATGAAGCACCCACGACTTCTGGTGGCAAGCTGTTCCACTGGTTAATTGTCCACACTGCTAGGAAGTTTCTCCTTAATTCCAGGTTACTTCTCTCTTGGATTGGTTTCCATCTGTTGCTACTTGTCCTGCCTTCTCGGGTGCTTTGGAGAACAGCTTGATTGCCTCTTCTTTGGGCCTGCCCCTCAAATACTGGAATGCTGCTGTCATGTCCCTCCTGGTCCTTCTTTTCATTAAATTAAACATACCTAATTCCCGCAACCGTTCTTGATATGTCTTAGCCACTAGTCCCCTAATCATCTTTATTTCTCTTCTCTGCATTCTTTTTTAGAGTCTCAACATCTTTTTTGATACCATGCTGACCAAAACTGGATGCAGGTCCTCTAGTCCTGGGGTCTCCAACTTTGGCAACCTTAAGCCTGGTGGACTTCAACTCCCAGAATTCCCCAGCCAGCTTTGCTGGCTGGGGAATTCTGGGAGTTGAAGTCCACCAGGCTTAAGGTTGCCAAAGTTGGAGACCCCTTCTCCAGTCCATCAGGCAGGAAATCCTATCCCATTCCAGACATCAATAGTTGTCCAGTCTCTTCTTAAAAGCCTCCATCGATGCAGCATCCACAACTTCTGGTGGCAAGCTGTTCCACGGGTTAATTGTCCTCCCTGTCAGGAAGTTCCTCCTTAGTTCTAGGTTGCTTCTATCTTCAATTAGCATCCCATCGGTTGCTTCTTGCTCTGCCTTCTGGTGCTTTGGGAAATAAGACGATCCATTGCTGCAGCCAGGTTAGTGGCGATAGGGGGGTTTCCTACATCAAGGCAGGAAGAGCTGCAGGTCCTGCAAAGTGGGATTCAGAAAATATTTTTCTTCCCCAGAGGCCCCCCCAAAAAAACCCACCACCCCACCCTCTGTTCTTTCAATTCATTTTGAAAAACATAAGCGCTTCACTCCACCGTGTATTGTTGGTTTGACTCAAGCATCCTCTTTTGGAAAGCAAGACAGCAGAGAGAAATTTTTCCCTCCCTTCTAAAGTTATACAATTTTTCCTTTGCTTCCAGGAAGACGAAAGATTGATTCCTGGATATTGTCGTGAAGCTGGCAATAGAGTCAGATGGTGAGGAGGTTGGGGAGGAACCTGGGCCAGTCCTGGAGGCTAAGGAAGGCTTGGACGTGGGCTCTGCATCAGAGGCAGAGATGGGGCCAGGGTTGGCTGGCTGGCAGTCAGCAGCTGCCTTCGGAGTTGGAGAGCAGTGAGAAGGAGGAGCAGCCTGCCCATGCGCAGAGCGGCCAAAGAACAATTAGGAACTCAGGGTCGGCGCGGGAGTAAAGCCACAGGTGGACGGTGAATGGCTCCTCCCCTAGGGATTAAAAGAGGAGCGAAAGGGGAGGGGGGCTTTTGCAGGAACCAATTCGTTCGTTCCATCATTGTGAAGCTCTGTCTGTGCATCTCAGAGACTCTCTGCCGAGCCCTTCCTTGTCAGCACTGCGTTTGGCAATAGTTACTTGGCAGCTTGCCAGGCTAGATAAGGTCTCTGCTCCTAATGATACCCCCGGAAAGACTGTTGGCCAGGCCTTTGGCTGAAAGTGAATGCAAAAAAATTCACCTTCGTTTAATAAAAGGGGTTTTGCTGGGGCAAAGAGTCTGCTTCGGGCTTTTGGGGGAAGCCGAGGTCAGAACAGATAACTGAGTCAGCGCAGGAGGTAGGTCGCCTTCTATTTCCGGAAGGCTTGAAACCACGAGGGAATTTTTGTTCTGTGGTGCTTGAAACCCACAACTTTTAACGTGGCCTGTGCCAAAGGCCATTTTCCACCCCAGCTGGTCACTTTTGTCTCCTTGGCAGGAGTCTCTCTGCTGGCTGCCAGAATTGCAGGATGGATGTTGTGTGTCTTTACAAACAAACACACACACGCACACACGCACAAAAACCTTAGCCGAGTCAGGGGAAGCGTCCAGTCAGATGCAAAAACGGATCAGCGTGGAAGATCTCCCTTTGGAATGCCTGCTAAGGAGAAGAATCCGGAGTCGCCTTGGAGGGGAGATGGGCGGCCAGTTCTCTACTTGCAATGCTTCATTTAGTGACCAAAGTTACAATGGCGCTGGGGGGGGAAAGGTGACTTACGCCCCCCCCTTTTTCAGACTCATGACCATTGCAGCATCCCCCAGGGTCACGTGATTTGCATTTTGGGAGGTTTGGCAGGCAACCGACTCACATTTACGACGAACGCAGTGTCTCCCCCCTTGGTTGGTCACCCAATCCACTGCCCCTCTTTTGCGACCTTCTGACAAGCCAAGTGGATGGGAAAAGCCAGGCTCGCTTTATGACCGGGTGACTAAGAGTTGCAGCGATTGATTCCCTTAACAAACGTGGCGGGGAAAGTTGTCGGGCAAAACTCACGGAACCAATTTTTCACTTTGCTGGATAAACTTTGGGCTCATTTGCTGTTGTAATTAATAAATTAATTAAACATATTGATAAAGGAATGGCTTTCTTCATATCTTTTCTTTTTTTCTCTTTCTCTTTTTCTTTTTCTTTTTTTTCTTTTTCTTTATTATTCTTTCTGTCTTTCTTTTTTCTTTCTCTTTCTCTCTTTTTCTTTTTCTTTCTTTCTCTTTTTGTCTTTCTCTTTGTCTCTCTCTACCTCTCTCTCTTTCTCATTTCCAGCTTATCATGAACCTGCTGTCTGGCTGCTGAACCCAGCGTCCCCCCTGTTGCCATGACAACAGGTGATTGCTGCCACCTCCCCGGCTCGCTCTGTGACTGCCCGGGCAGTGCCACCTTGTCCAAGTCTGTGGAAGATTCGGACCTCAGGCGTCCCCAGTACGTCACCCAAGTCACGGCCAAGGACGGCCGACTGCTGTCGACCGTCATCAAAGCCCTGGGCACGCAGAGGTGAGGCCGCTTCAATCCTTGGTTACAGCTGGGAGAGGGAAGGGGGGCAGTTTGCCAGCCGGAGTCAGATGGGCACCTTGGATGATGCCGGGAAGTCCATGGGGAAGAAGCCAGATTCACTTCACAACAACCACAACAACAACCAGCACTTTGCTTAACAACTGCAAAGTCGTAAAACGGGACAAAAAAACCTCACTTAAGAAATTTGGAATCGGCCGGAGGCTTTTGGCTTTTGGCAGCCCAGAGGCGAGAGTTTTCTCAAGCCAGGTTGCAGCACTCTGTTCTGACCCAGCTCCCCGAACACAACGAATCCTCGGATGTGAACGCAAAAGATTCCTTTATTAGGAGTCCCAGCAGCCTCGGCAAAACATTTCTTAACGCAGGCTAACAAGTCCTTCCGGCACACCTATTCATCTCTGCCCCTTGCCTTTTATCCCCAGAGCTCAGCTAGCAGCACTGTCTCTTCCGTCCCAAGGACCGGCCCATAGATTTCCCCTGCTCTCCTCTCCTCTCCCTTCTTTGCATCCGCTCATCAGGCACTGGACCCGGCTGTTCCTCCTCGGCTGTGGACTGTCCACCTGAGGGCTGACGGGACGGCCCAGGCTCCGCCTCTGTCTCTCTCTCTGGCAGCTCCATTCCCTTTTCCCCCTCGGAGCTCCCAGGTTGCCCCGTTGTTGACCCTGCCTCCTATTCTGCCTCCTCTGATTTGGCTGCTGGGGGGGCCTGGCGGCCAATAGGCCACAACACACACTTCCCAAAATGAACGGGAGAGCTCCATTTCCCCCGGAGAACCCCGTGGCGATTTTCTTACCTCAATCTCTGCCCCCGCTTTTCTAGTGATGGTCCGATCTGTCGAATCTGCCACGAAGGTGGGAACGGGGAGGGCTTGCTTTCGCCCTGCGACTGCACCGGCACCTTGGGTACCGTCCACAAGAGCTGCCTGGAGAAGTGGCTGTCTTCCTCCAACACCAGCTACTGCGAGCTTTGCCACACGGAGTTCATGGTGGAAAGGCGGCCCCGGCCTCTGACAGAGGTGGGTGTGTCTCCCTTCCCCACTCCCCCTTGGCCCCTACCCAGAGGAAAAGTCTTTGGAAATGATGGAGGGGGGGGGGTGTTTGTCATGTGGGTGTTTTGTCACTTGACCCGTTTGGGACTGACTTTCGACGGGTTGGAGGACTTGGGACGGGCTTGTCACTTGGAAAGCCGGCAGCCCAGGTTCGAGACCCTGAGCGCCATGAGGCAGGCTAAGCTCCCTTCCTCGCCCTCGGCTCCTTGCCTTACTAGCAATTCTTGACGTGACCCATCGCAGTCTTCTTACGGGTGGCCTGAGATGACCTTCAAGTGTGACCTCTCAAAGCAATGTCGGGCATGTGGAACCAGCCCTGAGCAGGACACATTGGCAGGAGGAGCCAGCTGAGTGTCAATTCATAAAATATGTCTCTGGTCTTTTTAGAGTTGCTAACAGAAAGGGAGGGGGGGAGCAGTGCGGCAGCTTGGAAATCAAAAGTGCATTCCATCAATGTTTTCAAAGATAGTAACCAGGTGACTAAGTTTTTGCGCGCAAAACTCTAACTGGAGAGCACGATTGATGACTCTGGGCTATGGATGTGTCCCATTGGAGAATATATGAATTACGATACACCCAGAGGGGTGGGCCAAAAACCAGGGTCAAGGGTGACAGTGTCTCAGAGTTGGCTACACCCAGGCAGTGCCGGCATGTTAACTCCCAATAAATCCTTTTTTATGTTTGAGAAGTTTGGCTCGAGACTCAGGATTTATTTAATTGGGCTTAAGTGCCAGAGATTTGGCTGCTCACATGCTTCGTCCTCCCCCCACCCTCCCTTCCCCCTTTCAACTCTTCCCCTCCACATGATGTTCTCCTTCCTCTCAACGTTCAGATGCTGGAAAGAGTGAAGAGAGGAGAGAAGAACAGGGAAGAGAATTGGGGGCACTAAAGGCTAAAACATGCGAAGTAGAGTGGCAGGAATTGGGAATCTCGAGTGAGAAGAAGGACCAGGGGGGACATGATATCAGCCTTCCAGTATTTGAGGGGCTGCCCCAAAGAAGAGGAGGGGGTCAGGCTGTTCTCCAAAGCCCCTGAAGGCCAGACAAGAAGCCACAGATGGAAACTCATCAAGGAGGGAAGCAATCTGGAATGAAGGAGAAACTTCCTCACTGTGAGGATAATAGACCAGTGGAACAGCTGGCCACCAGACATGGTAGTAGTAGATGCTCCATCCCTGGAGGTCTTTAAGAACAGACTAGACAACCACTTGTCTGAAATGGGATAGGGTCTCCTGCTTGAGCAGGGAGGGCTGGACTAGAAGACCTCCAAGGTTCCCTCCCAACTCTGTTATTTGATGTTCTCTTTGTCTTCCCGCTCCAGTGGCTCAAGCAGCCCGGACCCCGGAACGAGAAGCGGACGCTGTTCTGCGACATGGCCTGCTTCCTCTTCATCACTCCGCTGGCGGCCATCTCGGGCTGGCTCTGCCTGCGAGGCGCCCAGGACCACATGCAGTTCAACAGCCACCTGGAGGCCATCGGCCTCATCGCCCTGACCATCGCCCTTTTCACCATCTACATCCTCTGGACGCTGGTCAGTGCTCACAGGCTCGGCTGACACCACCTCGTGGTTTCCGATGCTGGCAGTTTCCCCCCTCGGGAAGGACCTCGGCTTTCCCGCCTGCCATTCTGAAGAGTTCCCGGGAAGGAAGCGTCAAAGAGCCAATCTTGCCTACACTGGGCGGTTAACCCTCTTTGGCTGGGGTGGGCGTCCTTTTCTTGCCGTGGTGGGACTGCAAGGGTCAGAGCTGACGATGTCACAGGGGTCAGGAGAGAGATGAGGTCCAATTTCTTTGGGGGTTTTTTGCTCGCTGGAAGGACGGTCAGCAGTTAAGGCGCTGGGTTTGGCGGCTGGAAAAAGCCGGCAGCCCAGGTTCGAGACCCCGGGCGCCTTGAGAAGGGGCAAGCTCCCTTCCTCGCCCTCCGCTCCTGCCCACCTAACAACTCAAAAGCATGCAAAGGCGAGAAGATAAATAGGTAGCAATAGCACTTATATATCTCTTCACAGCCCTCTCTAAGCGGTTTACAGAGTTGGCCTCTTGCCCCCAACAATCTGGGTCCTCATTTTACCCACCTTGGAAGGAATCTGGGTCCTCATTTTACCCACCTTGGAAGGATGGAAGGCTGAGTCAACCTTGAGCCGGTCAGGATTGAACTGTTGGTACTGAGCAGAATTAGCCTGCAATGCTCCATTCTAACCACTGTGCCACTATGGCCCTTCCTTCCTTCCTTGGTTCTTCCCTCCCTCCCTCCTTCCTTCCTTCCTCCCTAGGTTCCTCTCTCCTTCCTTCCTTCCTTCCTTCCTTCCTTCCTTCCTTCCTTCCTTCCTTCCTTCCTTCCTTCCTTCCTTCCTTCCTTCCTTCCTTCCTCCCTTCCCTTTCCTTTCCTTTCCTTTCCTTTCCTTTCCTTTTTTCCTTCCTTCCTTCTTCCTTCCTTCCTTCCTCCCTCCCTCCTCCCTCCCTTCCCACTTAGCACTTAGACTTCGATACCGCTTCATAATGCTTTTACAGCCCTCTCTAAGCAGTTTACAGAGCCAGCCTCTTGCCCTCCCCCCCCCCCCCAACAATCTGGGTCCTCATTTTACCCACCTCGGAAGGATGGAAGGCTGAGTCAACCTGGAGCCTGGTGGGATTCGATCCGCCAAATTTCGCAGGCAGCCAGTAGTCAGCAGAAGTGGCCTTCAGTACTGCCCTCTAACCCCTGCACCACTGAGGTACCCGGTTTCCCCCCAAAATAAGCCCTATCCAAAAATTAAGCCCTAACATTGTTTTTCCGTATGCGCCTAATGTAAGCCTTAACCTCCCCCAAAATAAGCCCTCCTTAAGCGCCTGTGCAGAATGGCCCACCCATTCTGCCTGGTTGCTCACGGTACCTCTGGGAGGAATTGAGGTGAAGGGGGTGGTGGAGCTGCCCCACCTCCTCCCCAGGGCCATCCACGCCTGACAACTGCCTTGTGGCTGCAGCATCGGCCTTTCGCTTGGCCTCTTGGCTCTGTTGCGGCCGCAAGCAAGCAAGAAGTGGGCCAGTGGCCACGCGGGGGAACCTGGTGGATGCTGGAGCCGCCAGCACGAGGCGAGGCAGGTGTGAGGACATGGGTGGCCTGGCTGCGGGGGCCCTGAGGGAAACCGGTGTGGGGCGCTTGGGGCAGCTCCACCCCCTCTGGCCTTGCGGTGGCAGTACCGTCATGCCGTGTGGCCTCCTGCCCTGCCGGGTGCAAGTAGAAATGGGCCTCCTATAGGTGGGAAACTAATAAGACATATAAGGTCCTGGTTAGTCTCTGAGCTTTGGTGGGAACATCATCCATGCCGAGCGGGGTCCTGGATAAATGACCCTTTTACGATCAAAATTTGGGTGCTTCGCAGCGTCCCCGGTGTGTGTGTGTGTGTGTGTGTGTGATGCAATCAATTTTTGTGGCCTTCTGACAAGCCAAGTCAGTAGGAGGGAGGAGGGGAAAAACCCAGATTCACTTCACAGCCGGGTTACCCACTTAACCCCTGCAGAGATTCGCCAAACGGTGGTGGTCAGAAAGGACGCAACGGGGTGGGGAAACTCACTTCACGCGGTCTCGCTCAGCAACTGCGAATTTTTGGGGGCCGGGTTTGCATGTCATAAGCCGAGGACTGCCTGTGCCAAAATCGGATCAGGGGTGGGGAGGCAGGGCGGGGATTACAAACACAGTTGCAAACCTCTGCCCCCCCCTCCCTCCCTGTGATAAAAATCAACCATTCAGGTCTTCAGACAACGGGAGACCCGTGAACAATATAGATAAGAGCTTTATTATCAAGCTTTTGCAAGAGGGAATTCTGCTCATGGGCAGAAGAGCTGGTACCCAGGAGGGCTGGGATCTATATACAGGTTCAAATATACAGTTTCTGCCCCTTTCCTGGGATCACAATCTATCCAGCTACATATTTCCCTATGCAACACTCCTATTATTATTGTAGCATAACATCAGTTTCCTTAACCTGTTTATCCATTTCCATTTCCAGTAATCTCCATCATTAATTAAATGGAATTCCTTGTCGTCATTGTACTTATATACACAGTATACATACAACGAAATTCACAGAACACCCAGAGACCAGACTCAACACACACACACATGACAATCCCCAAACACACACTCCCCCCATCAAAATTCCCCTCCTCCTAAAAACACACAATCATCCACACAACAGACCAAGTAATACTGTCCAAAAGCTCATTTGATGGTGGCCCTTAAGTTCAAGTGCCATTATAGCCCTGGGATAAAAGCTCTTCAGAAAACTGGTGTGGTCCAAGTTTTAATTGTTCTGTATCTTCTGCCAGAAGGCAACAGTTCACAGAGATTATGAGCAGGATGGGAAGAGTCTCTGAGAATATTGTGCAACTTCCTCCAACAGCGAGATGCGAAGATGTCATCCAGGGCTGGTAGCTGGAGCCCGATGATATTCTGGCCAGTTTTAATGATTCTCTGTAGAGCCTTTTATTGTCCACTACAGAGTTACTCCCATCCCAAGCAAGAGTGCCATATGTCAGGATATTCCAGGGTAGTAGGGGAGAAGATGATGCTGAGATAGATTGATCTTCCTGAGCATTCTCAGGAAGTACAGCCTCTTCTGTGCCTTCTTGACCAGCATGTGAGCATTCATAGTCCACGAGAGATCCTCCAAGATGTAAATACCAACCCTCTCCAACTGCTCAGCATTCATGTGCAATGATAAATATACACCTCTCTTCCTCCTGAAGTCAATTATAAGTTCAGTTAACATGACACTGGACAGCGTGACCCAAGTATATAACCATTATACCAAACAATAGAGAATTCTCACAGAGCATTCCAGTAAATTATCTTAGGTTCACACAGAAGTTTAAAAATGGCATTGCCATTGCTTTATATTTTCATCAGGTTTATTCCTACATATCACACTCACCTTATGCTTCCTTTGCTGTGTCTCACCCCACCCCCCGCCCCTTTCGACCAGGTGTCGTTCCGCTACCACTGCCAGCTCTATTCCGAGTGGCGAAGGACCAACCAGAAAGTCCGGCTGATGATTCCTGATGCCAGGAACCCGTCTCCCATCCCGCACTCCCTGCTCTCCACCAAGCTGCTAAAGAAGAAAGCCGACGAGACCACCGTGTGAGCCAAGCCGCGGAAGGGGAGGAAGAGGAGGAGGGCTTGTCAGAACGTTCCGCCAGGCCAGCCCTAAGGGAGCTTGTCTGTCCGGCCTCCCCATCATCCTCTCCAAAAGACAACCAATCCCCGGGTGTGTGCAATGGGGCAGGGGACGCGGCAGTGCCCAGGGCACCCGTTGGCCCCTCTCCACCCTCAAGGCCCAGTGGGGAGAGAGGGGAACATCTCTCCCTCCATCCGTGTAACTATATTATTGGACCTTAATTATTGTTGTAATTATAATTTGGATGACTGTTCTCGGTTTTGGCTGTTGTGTTCAGGGCCCTTCCTCCTCTTTTCTGGACATCACTGTGAAAGCAGGCGGGGTTTCCTTCCCCGGAGGGGCGGGGGTCCTGCCCTTCCTTCTATCCCAAGGGTCCAGCCCTTGTTCAGACACACGGGCGTGCAAAAAGCAACGTGCAAATCCGCTCGTCTTACTCTGGGAAGGAAGGAATGGAGGCTCTTTGGAATAAGAGAGAGGTGTCACCTCTACTGGCACCCTCTCTCTCTCTCTCTCTCTCTCTCTCCTTTCATATTTTTGCACTATAATGGGTGGGGATGGCGGCAGTGTTGTCTTTTTCCCCTCCTTAGTTCCTCAGTGATGTTGCTCTCCTTATCTAGGGCAGGGGTCTCCAACCGTGGCCACATTAAGACTTGTGGGCTTCAACTCCTGCGGTTGGAGAGCCCTGACCTAGAGGACCCTGTGCTGTTGGGAATGGGTTCGGTTTTAAACATCCCAGGAGGAGTTAAAAAAAGGGAAAGAATTATTATAATAATAATAACTCCAACAGAAAACGGAACTGCCAGTGAACCGGAGGGTGTCCCTTTTTTAAATAAATAAAAATAAATAAATGCTGCAAACCTTACAGAAACAACAGCCATGGGGGTCTTGCAATCTCAATATTTGCGTAAACGTACGACATGCCGATTTGTCAACTGTAGCTGCTGGGTTCGGCTTCTCACTTGATCGGGAAAGCCTGGTGCACTGAACTGTAGCGGAACCCTCCCACCGACCGGGTTCGTTCCTGCCGGCGTTTTTTCTGGGTCAGCATTTCCATCCGACTTTTGGGGGCATGGAAAAAAAAGAGGCAGTTTTGCTTCAGAGGCCATCGCCCCGCAAGACTGGGCAACATCACACAGAACATAGAATCCAAGGGCTAGAATGGGGCCTTGGGGAGGTCATCTAGTCTAGGGATCTCCAACCATGGTAATTTTAAGATTTGTGGACTTCAACTCCCAGAATTCCCCAGTTTTGCTTTGCTGGCTGAGGAATTCTGGGAGTTGAAGTCCACAAGTCTTAAAGTTGCCAAGGTTGGAGATCCCTGATCTAGTCCAAGCCAAGAGACCTCGTAGGATCCCAGTCAAATGGTTGTCCAGTCTTATTTTGGAAAACCTCCAGTGATGGAGTTACCCACCACTCCAAGATAATCCATTGGTTAATTGTTCTTACCATCAGAAAATTTGCCCTTACTTCTAGATTG
The DNA here is from genome assembly GCA_033807585.1 of Hydrophis major. Lineage (NCBI taxonomy): Eukaryota > Metazoa > Chordata > Lepidosauria > Squamata > Elapidae > Hydrophis > Hydrophis major. The sequence goes on from CM066328.1 coordinate 2,706,044, forward strand.
GATCTCTCATAACACATAGACATATATACCGCTTCCCAGTGCTTTGCAGCCCTCTCTATGCAGTTACAGAGTTGACCTCTTGCACCCAATAATCTGGGTCCTCATTTTACCCATCTCGAAAGGATGGAAGGCTGAGTTCACTTTGAGCCGGTCAGAATTAAACTCCTGACTGTGGGCAGAGTCAGCCTGCAATATTGCATTCTGACCACTGTGCATTGAAGGAAGGAAAGGAAAGGAGAAAGGAAAGGAAAGGAAAGACCATAGCAATAGCACTTAATAATAGTAATATATACTACTTTACAGTGCTTTTATAGCCCTCTCTAAGTGGTTTACAGAATCAGCCTCTTGCCCCCAACAATCCGGATGCTCATTTTACCCACCTTGGAAGGATGGAAGGCTGAGCAGAACAGGATCGAACTCCTGGCTATGGGCAGAGTCAGTTTGCAATGCTAAATTCTCACCACTGCGCCAGCACGGCTCTTACAAGAGAAAGGAAGAGAAAGAAAAAGAGAAAGGACAGAGAGGAAAAAAGGGAAATAGATGGAGCAGGAGAGAAAGAAAAAAAATGGAGAAAAGAAGGGAAGGAAGGAGAGAGTAGAAGGAAGCTAAGAAAAGAAAGGTAGAAAGAAAAGTTTGAAGGAAGGAGAGGGAAGGAAGAAGGGAGAGTATAGCACTGGCACTTAGACTTATATACCGCTTTACAGTGTTGCAAGCAAGCAAAGCCTCATTCACCATATTGCAGGCAGCATGCAAAACCATACCCCCTCCAGTCCACAGAAAAACCCCTCTCCATAGAACTAGTCCCTGGTGCCTAAAAGTTTGGGGGCCGCTGTCCTAGGACATATGTGAAGGGAGGGAAAAAAATGGTTCCAGAGGCAGTAATCAAAGCAAGGGACACGTGATTTCCATGGAAAGACAAAAGTCACCGTTTGGAGAGAAGCGAAGAAAACTCCCTTGATCCAGAACCAGAAGGGAGATGGCACTTTTGAATACCGTTTTGGTCTCGTGGTTAAGGTACCAAGCCAGAAGTCGAGATGGGGAGGGAGTCCTAATGAACTACGGAAGCCAGCTGGGTAAGCTTGGGCCAGTCCCACTCTCTCTTGCTCCCAGCCCTTGCCAATCTCTGGGGGCTGTTCCTGTGGAGAAAATAGAAGGTGTGTTGAAGATGCTTGTCCCTTTGAGTATATAAATAATAAGGGTGGGATATGAATGAACGAACAAACAAACAAATGAATGGCAAGGTTTGACATTTAGGCAGGAAAAACCAAAGGGACAAGTATAGATTACGCAAAACCTGGCTCAACAACAATTGTGAGAGGGACCTTGGAGTCCTAGTAGATGATCCTTCTAACGTGTGCCAGCCGTGGGTGGCAGAATTAGAATACAATCCTTGTTTACATGGAATCAAAGGCATAGAATCAAAATCATGTGAAGTCTTAGTACCGCTTTATAAAATCCTTAGTCAAGCCACATCTGGAATAACCATCCAGTTTTGGTCACCACATTACAAAAAAGAAAGTTGTTGAGATTTTGGGAAAAGTGCAAAGAAGAGCATCAAAGATGATTAAAGACCTGGAGACAAAAACATTTGTCAGAAATGGTATAGGGTCACCTGCTTGGGCGGGGATGGGTGGGTGGGTTTTAGACTAGATGACCTACAAGGTCCCTTTCCAATTCTGTTAATCTGAAGAACGGTTGCAGGATTTGGGATTGGCTAGTTTAATGAAAAGAAGGACCAGGGGGGACATGATAGGAACCTTCCAATATCTCAAGGGCTGCCCCAAAGAAGAAGGGGTCACCCTATTCTTCAAAGCACCTGAAGGCAGGATGAGAAACAATGGATGGAAACTCATCCAGGAGAGAGGCAACCTGGAATTAAGGAGACACTTCCTAACATTGAGAACAATTAATCATTGGAACAGCTGGCCTCCAGAAGTTGTGGATGCTTCATCACTGGAGGCTTTTAAGAAGAGCCTGAATAATCATCTGTCTGAAATGGGATAGGGTCTCCTGCCTGAGCAAAGGGTTGGACTAGAAGACCTCCAAGGTCCCTTATGGTTAATTGTTCTCACTGCTGGGAAGTTTCTAATTAATTCCAGATTGCTTTGTCTCCTTGTTCAGTTTCCATCCATTATTCCTAGTCTGACTTTCGGGGGGCTTTAAAAAAATAGGTTGACCCTTCATCTCTGTGGCAGCCCCTCAAATATTGGAAGGTTGTTCTCCTGTCTCCCCTGGTCCTTCTCTCCAGGCTCAGTTCCTGCAAATGTTCATCGTATGTTTGAGTCTCCAGTCCCCTCATCATCCTGGTTGCTCTTTTCTGCATTCTTTCCAAAGTCTCAACATCTTTTTATATATTTATATTTTTATAGTGGGGCGACCAAAAGTTGCTGAGGAATTCTGGGAGTTGAAGTCCACCTCTCCTCCCCGCCTAGAGAGACGGTAGTCAGGGATGCCTGCTGTCACTCAAGCGACATCAGAGGCGCCAACTTCCGGTGGCGTGCTGTGGCCTACCATTCGGCAGCTAAGGCAACGCTGACGTCATGGGGCGTTGCTTAGAGACGTGGCTCCCGGGTGTCGTTCCCTCCCCGCCTTTTCTTCATACCTCACCTTCCTTTCTCATTGGTCCGCCAACGAGGCGATTTAAAAAAAACCCCAAAAAAACCCGGGAGGGCTGGGCGTCGCCGACGCAGGCGCAGTAGGTGATCGCGAGCTCGCTTGAGAAGGAAATGGCGGCGGTCGTGTCGGGCTCAGTGTCGGCGGCGGGTTTGGAAGGCGGCTCCAAAATGGCGGAGAGCGGAGTCGTTCCCGGAGGCGGCTTGGGCTCGGGAGGGCCGGCGAACGGGGCGGGCAACGGCATCGCCGTCGGAGGCTCCAAGAGGTGCGTGTTTGGGTGGAGAGAGAACGCGGGGTGGGGGGGTGGGGGGGGTGAGCAGACGACAGGCAGGCAGGCCTCGTCGTCGTCTCATTGCGCATGCGCGGCAGCGCCTAAGGCGCCTTTTTCGGCCGCTCCGCTTCTCTTTTAGCGGGGGAGGATGGGAGATGTAGTCCCGGCGGGATGGGTCTGGAAGAGGAAGGGAAAGGCCGATTCATCCCGGCGAGGATGTGGGAGGCCGCTTTTACCCTCAAGACGGAGTCGTCCTCAGCTGGTCCTCGACTTACGACGGCTCGCTTAGTGACCGGTTAGAGCGGCGATGCAAAGAAAAAAAAAATCCCGACAACCACCACCCGACTTTGTGGCCCCTATTTCACGCTTACGACGGTTTTACAGCATTTTCCCCCATGTAATTAAAAAAAAAACCTACGCTTGGCACCTGTCATGTACTTATGAGGGTCGCCCTGTCTTGGGGGCGGGTTTCACTTGATCCCCCCTTTAATTTGCCACCTTCTGACAAGCCGAGTCAATGGAGGAAGCCCGGATTTGTTTCGCGACCGGCTAACTCGCTTAACAACGGTGGCAGGAGAAACTTTGGAATGGGGCGAAATTCACTTAGCAATGCCAATTCTGCCCTCTATTGGCGTCGTAAGTCGAGGACTTCCTGGATTCCTTTCCAGGAAGCGGAGTGGAAGCTGGGAAACTACATTCGAGGGCCAGCTCACTGGTTTAAACGTGCTTGGGATGAACACACACGTCCATTGTCCAACAACAACAACAACAAAAGTTAAAAAAAATAAAAAAAAAATAAAAATTAATACATTAAAAAGAAAACAAACACTGAAAAGGCAAACTCGGTGGGCCACTGGGTCTTTTTCTGTTTCTGAATCACTGAATCAATCTCTGGATTGATGGATGAGAAGAGAAATGTCTTCAAAGGAGAACCAGAAAGTCTCAGTTGCCTCTTGGAAAAAAAAAAAAAGCATCTTTGCGACAGGATCAATCATATAATTCAATTGGCAGAATTATTGAAAAGTGTAAAAAGAAAGATGTAGTGTTCTCTTCTCTGTTATAAGGGAAAAGGTGCAACAGAAAGGTGTGTTTATTTCAGTGCTGTTATTGGAAGAAGAAGAAAAGAAGTGAAACCAGGTTAAATAGCAATGGTAACTGTGAGAGGGATGTTGGAGTCTTAGTGCACAATCAGCTAAATAGGAGCCAGCCGGGTGCAGCAGCAGCCAAAAAAGCTAATGCAATCCAAAATTGCATTAACGGATAAATTCAAGATCAAGGAAGGTACTAATACTACTCTATAAAGCCTTAGTAAGGCCACACCTAGAGTACTGCCTCCAGTTTTGGTCACCACACTATAAAAAAGATGTTGAGACTTTAGAAAAAGTGCATAGAAGAGCAACCAGGATGATGAGGGGACTGGAGGCTGAAACATACGAATAACGGTTGCAGGAACAGGGCTTGGCTAGTCGAGGGAAGAGAAGGACCAGGGGAGACAGGATAGCAGTCTTCCAATATTTGAGGGGCTGCCAAAGAGAGGAGGAGGGGGTCAAGCTATTTTCTGAAGCTCTTGTAGGCCAGACAAGGAACAATGGATGGAAACTGAACAAGGAGAGATTTAACATGGAAACAAGGAGAAACTTTTTGACATTGAGAACAATCAACCCATAGAAGAGAAGTTGCCTTCAGAAGTTGTGGGAGCTTCATTCCTGGAAGCTTTCAAGAAGAGACTCGACTGCCATCTGTCAGAAATGGTGTAGGGTCTCCTCTTGGGTGCGGGGTTGGACTAGATGACCTACAAGGTCCCTTCAAACTTTGTTAATCTGTTAAAAAGAGCGTAAGTTTACGCATTGGTCCCTTTTTAAATCTAGTTCCTGGTGGATTTTAATGCTTTAATTCTTAATGTTGCAGCGTTTCAATGTTACTGTTTTGCAGTGTACTTTTATATTGTAAAGCTGTCCAGAGTCACTTGGCATATAAGGTTAATAAACTAGTAATAGAAGTGGATATTTGGAACTTGGAGACGAACCATTACATCCTTGGTGTTCTTTAAGCTTGGTGGTTTTCTTGCAGATGTTTCATTATTCGTAGATATTGTACTCTCCAATTGCAAATGGAGACGTGGGTCCTCTAATTTTCTTATCTTCATTTTTAAGTGCTTTGGTTTTATTGTATTGCGAACAGTTGCTGGGGGGCATCCCCAGTTTCGTTGTACTTGTACAATGACAATAAAGTTCTTCTAACTACCTGACTAAGGAACATCATCAAGGCTATGATGCTAAGCTAGACAAGCACTGATGATGTTAGCTAGTTTGGGAATGAAACAACTTGCAAGACAACTGAAGAAGTTTCTCAGATGAGAAGTTAAACATCTTCAAGGAAAAATCAAGAAAGTCCAGTTGCTTCTTGGGGGAAAAAAAGCACCTTTGGGACAGCCTTGGATGATGGAGAACCTCCATAGATAACTGCAAGAAAACCACCAATCTCGGAGAGCACCAAGGACCCTGCAATAAATAAATAAATTTCCATCAGATTGGTTTGTGCATGCGCCTATTGGAATACGGTTGTTTCTTAAAGTGGACATTCTGTTGCACCTGAGCTGTAAAACGGGTGACTGTAATCTTGCCATAAAGGATGAAAGAGTCTGCAAACTGGGAGGAGTTGGAGATTGCCCCTGCTGAGTTAATGTGACTGCACTGGATTGTGATTTGTTGGTTTACACACTGCGCAATGGCTGTGATTTTGAGTACAATGAACCAGGCTATTGTGTCTTGTTGTTAGAATCTAGGTTTAGTGCAGGGGTGTCAATCTCTGTTTCACTGAGGGCTGTATCAGGGCTGTGTTTGACCTTCCTTGCTCTCCCATCTTCCCTTTTTCTTTGACTTTCTTCTTTCTTTTCCTGTACCTTCTTGCATGCTCAAATACAAAAGGGGAAACGTTTCTCCTTCTGTTTTTAGTTTGTTTTGCTAGCCCTCAGCCAGCAAAAATGGAGCCCAGGGGGCTGTGTGCACCCCCTGTTCTGCAGCCATCTGCCAGAAAAAATGGAGGGGTGGCCTCCATTTTCTCTGGCAAGGCACCGCGGGCTAGTCCTTTGTGGTTTCCAGGCTGGCCCTATGGGGCAGATCTTTGGGCCAGATCCGGCCCGCAGGCCTTGAGTTTGACAACTCTGGTTTAGGGTCACATTGCTTGGCCAAGCATGTCACGTGGCTGTTCCTAGCTAGGCTTCCAGAGTTAACGTTGGACCTGGTTTTGGCTAGGGTTCTGACTCGGTCTTCTCCCTTTCCTTGTTTGCAGTGAAGGCGAATGGCCCAGCCAGACGGAGAAAAGGAAAGAAAGAAATGCCAAGAGGGGCGGAGGGAGTCGCTTTGAGCCGTACCCCAGCCCTTCTTCGAAAAGATACCGAGCCTTCATCACCAACATCCCCTTCGACGTCAAGTGGCAGTACCTGAAGGACCTGGTCAAAGAGAAAGGTACACGGCTTGGGCCCGACTGCCGGACCTCTGCCCTCTTTCCTCATGACCTCTTTTTTCCCCCCTTTTATCCAGCAGACGCGGAATGGGTCGGAAGTGGTTTGGGTAGGAGCCGTAGCCAAGTATGTTGAGCCCCGAAGGTTTTCTGAGGGCAGGCAGGCGCTTCTGGCGTTGCATGCTGGCTAGCGGCTGTGCCCTGGCAGGATACATCTTTGGTGTGCAGGTGTTTGGCACAAAAGCGCCTTTGGGCTCTTGGGAGGAGAGCAGAGGCTGATCGTCAGGAGGCTTAGATTGAGGGGTTTTTGGTTCTTTTTTTAAATCAGAAGCCCTCTGAAAGCCTTCCTGGATCGACGATCCAACGTCCATGGAGGGGGAGAGAGCAGCAGTCTTCCTCGTTGATGAAATCTTGCTTGTTGGTTGAATATCTAAGCTTGTTTTAAGAGTGAGCTCAAGAAAAGATGGGTTCCATGCAGCCCCTGGCCTGGTAAATTTGCAAAGGGAACGAATGCCCTGCAGTTCCTTAGTTTTCTTCAGTCAAAGCTCCTGCTGAGCCTGCTTCAGAAATCCAAGGCAGGCAGGCAGGCAGGCATTTGGCCAGCCCGTCATGTTGTAAACTGGTAATTTACCTCGTGGTAATCTTGTGGGCAGGGTGGGGGCAACTGGAGCCGCTGCTGTCCTGATTCATTTTGTAGTGGGAAAAGAAGGCCGGTTGCAATCTTGGCGGAGCCTCTCTTAAAACACTTAAAAACCTGGACAACAAGGCCTTTGGATGATTGTGCTTAGGGCCCAAGGTGTACCTGTGGCTTAAAGTGGAGGAAAGGTGGCTGACAGGAATGGTGAGCCCAAGGCAAGCAAATGCAATGCCTGGCCCCTCCTAGGGGTATGTGGGAAATTCATAATTAAGCGTATAACACCCCCCCCCCACACCCCACACCCCCGGTGGAGAGAACGTTGATAACACCAGAAAGTGCAGCAGCATCATCACTCCTGAGAAATTGGACTTCCAGTTCTCTCCTCCTAGCTCTAGCTTGATTCACATGAATTGATGAATGGAAGGTTGCTTTGGGGCATGCCAGTTCTCTTAACGCTGCGCGAGAAATCTTGGTGAAAAAGGAGTGCCTTCTTTGCGCATAGAAGTGTCACCCCTTCCAGTACGATGTCAACCTTGGCCAGGTGTTTTCTGGTCTTTTTTCCCCCCTTCTTCCAGTTCACAACCCCATCCCACTGGATGCCAACTTTCCAACGGGAGGGTTGTTCCCTCTGTTCTCCTACTCCAGATGTTTACCCCTGCGGGATAGTCCCCAGGAGGAAAATGGGAGAAAGGGCTTCCTTCTCTCTGCCGAGAGCTTAGCGGTTCTGACATTCTCGGAGTTTGTGACGACAGCTCAGGTTGGCGTAACCGGCACCTCTACGGAGCTGTTTTCTTCCAGCCTTCTTTGGAAACAAACTGAAATCTCAATTGTCCTTTGATGGCAGTCCCAGTAGTTCCAAGAATCCCACATTGCGGTTCTAAACATGGCTAGCCCTTGCTGGGCGTTGTCTCCAAGCAACCCAGGGCCTTGGGTTTCAGGTATGGTGCAGCAGTTCAATGCTGAAGGGTTACCGACTGCTCTTCCACCCCTCAAGGATTGTGGGAGCATTCAAGCCCCCGCAGTAATAATCCTACTGCAGAGGTGCCTGTAAGTATGTGGCTGAGGAGACTTCAGTGTTATGGTCTGTTCAGATCTCGCACGGGTGTGTGTATGGATGCCTGCCTTGAAATGTTCAATTGTGGCCTCTCCCCTCGGTGAAAGGCATTCTAGTCTGATCATTGGTTGGTGAAAACTTCCAAGTTACAGGTGTGCAGCATATTTGTTTTATTTCCCCCCCCCCCTTTTCAAACTTTACACCGGTGTCCCTCGATGTTTTCCCAGCCCGCCAAATTAAGGTGATATTCATTGCTGAAATGTTTGGACACAATGGGTGCCGGTCGTTTCGTGGAAAAAACCCAACAACATTCACCAGATCGCAGACCAGAATAATCTGTTTGAAGAACCCACACAGTTCAAATTATTTCTCACAAAAATTAAAAATTCAGCATTTCTTAGGGCAGGGTGCAATTTGTTGCTTTTAAAGTTTTTATTATGCTCCAGTCAGGATAGATATTTTGGCCAAGGGTATTTTATTTATGGCATCTAACTGCCCATCTTCTAACCAACTCTAGGCAACTCCCAATCAGAGTGGTAGCCAGTGTCTCAAAGCCCCCAAAACTTCTAGACCAGGGGTGTCAAACTCCATGTCATTGAGGGCTGCATCAGGGTTGTCTTTGACCTCGGGGGGTGTGTGACATGGACAGGGTGGGCATGGCCAGCTCAACGTCCCCCATCAAGGCTCAGTTTTCAGCCACAATGGCCTCCTGCAGCCCTTTGCCAGCAAAACCAAGATTGGAGACACCACACATGGCCCACCTGGGGTCTGTTTTCACTGGCAGAGAGTTTCAGGAGGCCCTTGTGGCCCCAAATGGAGCCCGGGAGGACCATGTGTGGCTCTCCTGAGCTCTCTTTTTGCTGGCAGAGGCACCATGGGCTGGTCCTTCGCTGTTTCCAGTGTGGGTCCGTGGGCCAGATCTAAGTACCCCCTAGGCCAGATTCGGGCCCCGAGCCTTGAGTTTGACACCCCTGTTCTAGAGGGTGTATATTGTATTCTTATATCTTCTCACTTCTCCTACTTTGAACTCCTTTGTGGTTTGTAGCCATCGTGTCTGCATTTTCAGATTGCAGCATCCCTGTGGTCACAAGGATTGCAACTTGCCACTTATCCCCTGCTGGCTTCTCCGAAAAGGAGGGTCAACGGAGAAGCCGGCTGGTGATCCAAAACGGGGACCCCACGAGGTCACCCCTAATGGCTGGATGAGATTGGCTTAAGCGGTGGAACGTCTGCAACGGTTGCAACACGTTGCTTTAGGAACACGCACAGTTGTGAGGTGCCAGTACTGTCACTACACAAAGGGCTACCTGCAAATGCGTTACGACTTATGACCACAATGGAGCCCAACATTTCTGATTGCTAAGCGAGGCACTTAAGTGAGTTTTGCCCTGTTTCACCATCTTCCTTGCCAAAACTGGTAAGTGAATCCCCGCATTGGTTAAGTTAGTAACCGGTGCGCTTTTTTTTTTTTTTCAAGAGGCAATTTGGGCTTCCTTGTTTTTTTTTTTCTTTAAAGACTTTTCACTTCTCATTCAAGAAGCTTTTTCAGCTCTGTAACGTGGTTGTTAAGTGAGTCTGGCTTTCCCCTTGACTTCGCTTAGCAGACTGTCCCAAAAGGGGATCACTTGACCCGAGGACACTGCAAGTGTAGTAGCACTTACACACCATTTCACAGGGCTTTACAGCCCCTCTCTAAGGGGTTCACGGAGTCATAAGTATGAGTCAATTGCCCAAGCACCTGAATTTTGATCACCTGACCACAGGATGCTGCAACGTTGAAGTGCGAAAAGCGATCCTATGTCACTTTTTTTTCCGTGCTCTTGTAACTTTGAACGGTTCGCTAAACGAATCGAAGACTTATGGAATTTTGATGCCCAGTAGATTAGAAAGGAGAACAAGACATAAAATAAGTTTTTAAATGTTTTCATGATCGAACAACAATGTCATTAGGGAATCCTGGGTGCACACCAGGCTTCTTCCTTGAGGCAGGAGAGACAACTGTTAAATCAGGCTGGCAGTATGAACTAGAAGGGGGGGGGGAAGGAAATTTCTCCCTGTGGGGTTCTTCCCAGTGTGTTCCAACCTCGAGGCGGCCTCAGCCGGCCGTTTCAATCGGGCAGGACAAAATGTCAAGGGCTCCGGTGCCGCCACCCATGTGCTGCCCACCTGTAATGCCGAGTTGCGGCTGCTTAGCCAACGGAGGAGTGTTCCCGGGCTTTTTCTAATAAGGCAGAGGCTCCACATATGGTTGCTGACGACTGTTCTAAATCCCCCTTGTTTTCTTGGCTTTTTCCCTTGGTCTATGTACCGTCTGGAATCTCATTTGTAGTTGGTGAGGTAACATACGTGGAGCTCTTAATGGACGCTGAAGGAAAGTCAAGGGTAAGTCTCTGAGAGCATTTCTTCCGTGGATTTTTAACTACATGACAAAATGTGTGTGATGGCGGCGTGGAAACCCCTCCCCTCCCCAACGAGGTTGGGCCAGGGGCAGCGTGTATGTGGTAGAGTGGTTCTCTCGTTGGCAGTGGGTTTGGGGGTGGGGGTGGGAGGGAGGAGGGAGGGAGGGAGGGAGGGAGAGAGGGAGGGAGGTGGAAAGGGGTCTGCTTAGACCCAGCAGCACCCTTTGCCGTTGCTGCTGCTGCTGCTGCTACCGCCGCCGTGCTCCTTGGTGTTTGGCTGTCTGACTTAAGCATGGATCCTTACTGGCATTATCAATGTCCCACCTTTAGCTTAAATGTCTCCGTGTGGTTCTTGTGGCCGGCCTTTCGTAAGCTCGGTGTGGAAGCGAGGTTGTATCCATGTCAGAACTCTCTATGGCCGTCCGTGTCTTAAATGTTCAGACCGAACGTAGCTGTTGGTGGGGCCTTGTCAGCGCAGAGGGGAGGCTCTGGACGCACCTTCCCCAAAGGCCGCTGGTGGAGGAGAGAGAGAGAGAAAGAGAGGGAGAGGGAGAGAGAGAGCAGGTGTTGGCTGGCCTAGAGGCACGTCGGACTTCGCAGAATCGAGAGGTTCCAAGAGAAACTGGCATCTGTCCTGCCAATCATGGCTTACTGCGTCCCCTCCCATCCCGTCCCCCCCACTCCTGGCCATGTAGGCTTAGCGTCCGGCACTCAGGCGAACAGCAGTTGTGCTGTTGTTCAAACGGCAGCCTGGACCTCGCGGGCATGATCCCAAAGAGGTAATCTGAATATTCTAAGATCCAGTGGAAGAGAAGATATCTGAAATGATTGTCCTGCGCTGAACTCTTGACTGACTTTTGTTTTTCTGTTCCCTTTGCCTTCCCAACCCTGTTTTTTGTTTGCATTTTTCCGCCTGATTCTCCACTTCGGCATCGTCAGGGCTGCGCGTAAGTAGAAGTACCTCCCTCCCACTCCTCCTTTTCCCCGAACTGGGGCTGGAACCGGGCCGGTTAGCCCTGGAGAGACTCACCCCTCCTCGCCTCGTGTCTTTCGGCCTGCAGCGTGGTTGAATTCAAGATGGAAGAGAGCATGAAAAAAGCCGTGGAGGTGCTGAACAAGCACAGCCTCAGTGGGAGACCCCTGAAGGTGAAGGAGGTAAGCTTGGAGCTAGGCCACCCCAATGGGAGCAGCCAATTTTGCCCACCCCCCCAATAAGAGAGCAGCATCTGAGATCAAAACAATAGCCTGAAATTCAGGTAATCCTCGGACTTAACAACCAGAATGAATGCTAAAAGTGAGTTTGATCCTATTTTGCCACCGTCGTTAAGTAAATCTGGCTTCCCCCATTGACTCTGCTTGTCGGAAGGTCGCACAAGGGGGTCACATGGTTGATCCCTGAATTACTGCAACCGTCATGAATGTGAGTCAGCTGCCAAGCGTGAGAATGTAAATCACATGACCACGGGGATGGGTGAGAAATCGCCATAAGTCATCTTTTTTTTCCCTCCCCAGTGCTGTTGTAAGTTCAAATGGTCACTAATGGCTGTAAGTCGAGGAATACCTGTCTGTATTATTCTCTTTCCTGCAGAGGGAGATAATTTCATATTTTTGCATTCAGAAACGCAAAGGTGATTTTGTTTTATTTTTATCATGTTTTGTGATGTGAAGAAGAAGAATGGATTTGCATTTAATTTTCTTGTTGGGTGGGAAAAGCAGTTTTCCTTTCCTTTGCTGCCTCTGGAGCCATCCAGGTCATGGTTGTCCCAGAGGTGTGCTTTTTTCAGGAGGCCATTGGACTTCGTTTTTTTTCTCTTGAAGACATTTCGCTTCTCCTCCAAGAAGCTTCTTCAGCTCTGCCTGGAAGGGCATGGAAGGATTTCAGTAGGTCATTTGCTCGCTTTCTGAGGGTCCTTGAGGCCACCTGGAGGTTTGTCTGTGTCCTCAGGGTCACCTGAGTAGGAGCCAGGAGCACCACTCAGGTTCTCCTGAGGACAGAGACAAATCTGCAAGCGGCCTCAACGGCTTTCTAAAAAGGATGCAAAGGACCAGCTTGGTCTGCAAGGGGTATCAATCCTTCCCTTCCCCACCATCCAGTCAGAGCGGAAGAAGCTTCTTGGAGGAGAGACGAAACCTCTTCAAAAGAAAAAAACCAGAAAGTCCAGTTGCCTCCTGAAAAAAAAAAAAAAAGCACCTTGCTCCAGCTGGAAAGCTAACGAGTGAATCTCAACTTTTGGGGTGAAAAAGGGGTGAAAGAAGACTCACTGTCCTGTCCTTGTCGTTGGAAGCCTGTAGTTGGATTCATTTTATGACTGCATGAGTCGCCTAATAACCACATGATTTGCTTAAAACAACCCTGGTGGAAAAATATTTGTAAGGTCGGGTCGGATCACGTGATGCCTTGCTTAGCGACCGAAATTCTGGTCATGGTGGACGTACTTCAAGGACTGCCAGCACAGGAGACCCGGCTCTCCAAGAAGCATCCCCGTTCGGAATCTTAAGTCACCTTCATGGCTTGATCAAACAAGTTTAAGATTATAAAAACGTCGGCAGATCTTTCTTGGTGGTTACTTGCCTGTGTTGAATTGGGAGGGGGGCTCCGAAGCAAACCTGGCAGGCTAAAGAATCGGTGGTGGTAGTGGGCTTTCTGTATTGCCCCCCCCCCCCAAAAAAAAGAACTGTCTTGTCTTCCTCCCTGTTTTAGGATCCCGACGGCGAGCATGTTCGAAGAGCTGTGCAAAAGGCCATGGCGGCCTCTGGGAGCGGGATGATCAGCCCCGGCGCAGGCGGGCCTGGCATGATTAACATTCCGCCCAGCATTCTCAATAACCCCAATATCCCTAACGAGATCATCCACGCCCTGCAGGCCGGCCGCCTGGGCAGTACCGTTTTCGTGGCCAATGTAAGTCACCCCCTCCTGGGGCTTTGTGTTCAGAAGTTGGTCCTTGGATCCGGAAGGAAAATCGGGTGGGGTTTTTGGTTTTGTTTTTTCCTTGGTCTCTGTGGCAGGGATGAAATTGGTCCCGTCTGTAGCAAAATAGTATACGTGGCCCTAAGCCAGGGGTCTCCAACCTTGGCTCCTGGAAGCCTGGCGGACTTCAACTCCCAGAATTCCACAGCCAGCTTTGCTGGCTGTGGAACTCTGGGAGTTGAAGTCCGCCAGGCTTCCAGGAGCCAAGGTTGGAGACCCCTGCCCTAAGCTATTGTTTAGTTTATTCACAGTTGTAAGATAGAAACCATGGTTTAACAAGCCGTTATTTGGGAGGGCTGCATAACTCCTGCCTCTCTCTCTCTCTCTCTCTCTTATCTGGATCCCTGGAAATCTGAGTTCAGACTCTGCTTTGGGTCTGGCTAAGCCCCAGGATGACATAAACTGATCCAGCCAAAGAGCATTTCTTCATTCGCTTATATGGCCTTAAGACAGAATCTTGCCAGACTTCACACGCGGTTTGACCTGATCCGGGGTTTCCCCGTGGACCACTTCAAGATGGACGGACTTTTAACTCCCAGAATTCTCCAGCCTGTCAGTCCACCCATCTTAAAGTCACCCTAATGGGTGACTTTTGGCAGGGAGGGGAGAGGGCATATCCCATCCTTGGCGTTCAGTCCTGCTTAAATAAACCCAGACAAACAGCTAATCCCTGTGGTGTGGCGTTCCTGAGGTGCGACCCAGGTTGTCCGCCGTCTTTTAAAAGATCCGGCGTTAACGTTTCACCGTTGCTCCTTGCTCGTCTCCTCCCGTCTCTTCCTTCAAGCTGGATTACAAGGTTGGCTGGAAGAAGCTGAAGGAAGTGTTTGGCATGGCCGGCGTGGTTGTCCGAGCAGACATCTTGGAAGACAAAGATGGGAAGAGCCGGGGGATCGGCACAGTCACCTTCGAGCAAGCCATCGAGGCTGTCCAGGCTATCTGTATCCTTGGTTTGGACCAGACTAAGGTTTGGGTGTCTTTGGGATGGAACGAATTGAGTGGGCCACCTGCGGAAGGGAGTTGGGTTCAGCCTTCCTTGAGAGGCTGGTTTGGAATTGCTGGCAACTGCCCCTAACCATCAGTTGATGGGTAAGTGGAGGTTGCAGGAGCCGACGCAAACATCTCTGAATCCTACTGCCCGTTGTGGGGAGACCTGTGTCCCGATTGGTTCCAACTTCCTGCTGGAAGAGCCATAGCCCTTAGACTTATATACCACTTCCCAGTGCTTTACAGCCTTCTCTAAGCAGTTTACAGAGACAGCGCCCCAAAATAATCTGGGGGGTCCTTTTACCAACCTTGGAAGGATAGAAGGCTGGGTCAACGTTGAGCTGGTCAGGATCAAACTGCTGGCAGTGAGTAGTGAGTTAGCCTGCAATACTGCATTCTGAGAGTATCCTCTTGCTGAATAATAACTCCGCGTTGGCGGCAGGAAGGGCATCCGGCCAGTAAATGCTCAGCTCCATTCAGTCCCTGCAAGGGGTTACAGGGTCCTTAAAAGTCCTTCCTGGATGGTGGCATGTCAGCAGGCTGTCATCAGCTGCATCTTCTGCCAAAACAAGAATTTTTTCTCCTCTTGAACCAAAGCCCCCACGAGATCAGTGGCGATGATTAAAAAAAAAAAATGTTTTCCTCTCGCTCCCTGGTGCCTCTCTTGGGAGAATGGGGCAGGGAGTGGATGAAAACATAACACGAAGGAGAGGTTCTTGTGGGCATTTCCTAGAAAGGGGAAGAGAATCTGAGGGGCACACAAAAGGTGTTGCGCTGCTTCTTTTGCGGGTCTCCGTTGGACCGACGTATGACTGGAAAGCCTTGACTCAACTCCTAGCTATGTTCAACGGGCAGCTGCTCTTCGACAGGCCGATGCACGTCAAGATGGTAAGCAAGGCAAGGTTGCCTGCACCCCATCCCCTCTTGGTCTCTTCCTTCTCCACCCAACATTAAGCTTCTCTTTTAATGTTTCAGGACGAACGGGCTTTGCCCAAAGGGGATTTCTTCCCTCCGGAGCGGCCCCAGCAACTTCCTCGTAAGTCCTCAGAGCTCGCTAGGGAACTGGCCCCTGGTATTCTGACCCACCTCCCCAAACACGACAAACCCTCTGTAGTTGAAGCAATGATTCCTTTATTAGGAGCGCCAGCAGAAATTCTCTCTCTCACTGCAGGCTAACCAGTCTGTCCGGCAGGGAGATGAATAGTTCTCTGCCACATCTGTTCATCTCCGTCCCCTGCCTTTTATCCCCCAGAGTCAGGGTGGGCCTTCGCTAGCAGCAGTGCCTCTTCCATCCCAAGGACCAGCCCGTAGATTTCCACTGCTCTCCTCTCCTTTTATCCCCCAGAGTCAGGGTGGGCCTTCGCTAGCAGCAGTGCCTCTTCCATCCCAAGGACCGGCCCATAGATTTCCACTGCTCTCCTCTCCTTTTATTCCCCAGAGTCAGGGTGGGGCTTCGCTAGCAGCCATGGCTTTTCCATCCCAAGGACCAGCCCGTAGATTTCCACGGCTCTCCTCTCCTTTTATTCCCCAGAGTCAGGGTGAGGCTTCGCTAGCAGCCATGGCTCTTCCATCCCAAGGACCAGCCCGTAGATTTCCACGGCTCTCCTCTCCTTTTATTCCCCAGAGTCAGGGTGGGCCTTCGCTAGCAGCCATGGCTTTTCCATCCCAAGGACCAGCCCATAGATTTCCACGGCTCTCCTCTCCTTTTATTCCCCAGAGTCAGGGTGAGGCTTCGCTAGCAGCCATGGCTCTTCCATCCCAAGGACCAGCCCGTAGATTTCCACTGCTCTCCTCCTCTGCCTTCTGCGTGTCAGGCACTGGACCCAGCTCCTCTTCTACCTTAGCCACCTCCAGACCTGGGGGCTGTTGACTTTCCCTCACAGCCCAGGCTCTGCCTCTCCCTCTTCCCCCTTGGAGCTCTCAGATTGCATTGATGCTGAGCCTGACTCCCACGCTGCCGCCACCTCCTCCTCTGATTCAGCTGCTGGAGGCCCCAATACCTGGTTGGGCTGGAGAGATTGGGTGGTTGGTGGAAGATCTTTTTTTTTTTTTTTTTGCAAAAACCTCTTAGATTCATTTCCTGCCTGTAATTGAGCAGCCTACTGAGCAGGATACATTTTGACGCAGGCAGCCGCTTTGCAACTCGGAGAAGGGGTGGGTCTTTGGGGCACTCCTGGACACTAGAGCGTTGGGTGTTGCTTGCGAGCTTTGGGATTAATTCATTCGAAGGTGTCTCGAAATCAAACCTGACGAAAGACACAAAGCTGGATTTGTTCCTCGAGTGTCTCCTGAGACATGGGGAGGAGTTGACAACTTGCAGAAAGCAGCTGGCCCTGCCTGAGGACAACACAGCTTTTTTGAATTGATAGGAAAGAACAATTTTGTAACTCAGGGTTGAACTTGTGTGGTCCTTGGCATTCTCTTTATTTTTTTCCTTGCAGAAGTTGCATTGCCCAAATGAGGTAACATGACCAGTGCAAGGAAACAAGCCACCTCAGAGAACAAGGACCCCCACATAACTTTTAATATTGCGATATGGCTTCTTGTCTGTTGTTTGCATTTTGTATTTCTTAACGACCCATCTCCCTCATAAGGGGGGATCCGGAGAGTGGTCCGTGCTGTCCTTCAATGGTGAATAGAACACAGGATATTTGTGGCATCCAGTGCCTACTTTCTTAAAAATTCACATCAGGGGAGCCTAAAGGAAGGTGCTTAAAAATATGTGTGTGTGTGTGCGCGTGCTTCTCCTCCTCCAAGAAGCTTCTTCAGCTCTTATTGGAAGGTGGGGAATGGAAGGATTGATACTCCTTGCAGACAGCTAGTCGTTTGCATCCTTTTAGAGGGTCATTGAGGCCACTTGAAAGTGTATTGGTGTCCTCAAGGTCACCCGTGCAGTGCTCCTGGGTCCTGTAGTCTGCCATTTTTTCTTCTGGGAATCCATTCCTACTCCCACCCTATTCCAAGGGTGTTCATCCCAAATTGTGTAGCTTAAAAGTCTGTAGAGATTCTCAGCCATCCAGGTCAGTTGCCCCCTGAAAAAAGCACCTTTGGGACCACCGTGGCCTGGATGGCTGATGATCTCTACCGACCTTTAGCCGTTTATTACCTAAATGGGAAGCAAGCAAGCATTGATTGTCTCCATTGTCCATTATTGTTGCAGATGGCCTTGGGGGAATCGGCATGGGACTGGGGCCGGGAGGAATACCGATCGATGCCAATCACCTGAACAAAGGCCTAGCCATGGGCAACCTCGGCCCTGGAGGTGAGTCATCTGCTTGCTTTTGGGGTCAGAATCAGAATCGAGCGGGAAGGGACTTTGGAGGTCTTCTAGTCCAGCCCGCTGCTCAAGCAGGAGAACCTCTACTATTTCAAATAAGTGGCTGTCTAGTCTCTTCTTAAAAACCTCCAGTGAGGGAGCACCCATGATTTCTAGTGGCAGGCTGTTCCACTGGTTAATTGTCCTCCCTGTTAGAAAATTTCTCCTTCATTCCAGGTTGCTTCTCTCCTGGATTAGTTTCCAACCATTGTTTCTTGTCCTGCTTTCAGGGGCTTTGGAAAATAAATTGACTCTCCCTCTTCTTTGGTTGCAGCCCCTCAAATACTGGAATCCTGCTACCATGTATTTCTTTCTCTCCTTCCTCAATTGTTCGTCCCTGTTAAGCCTGTGTTCCCCAACCAGGGTTAAGGAGACAAGCTAAACAAAATGTGCAGCGTTAGTCAGATAGGCACACAGATAAATGTGTGAGATAAGCTTGTATGTTAGTTAACATACAGTAAAAATAACAGATATGCTTGTGTTATCAAAAATATAGTTTATTCCACTTAGAGTTTTATAGCATAGTCAAAATAACAGTCCATTAGTCATGTATCGTTTTTAGTCAGTCCATTCAAGGATATTCAATTAGCAAAGTCCGTGTAGAATATCCAGTGTCAGTTCACTTACAATAAATCAACAGTCCTTTCTCTCTCCCATTCGAGTAAGGAAAAAACGCAGTCTTCATCCAGTAATTAGGGATCATCAAGGCAGAGAGAGCAAGCTGCCGTTGTCTTGCTTCTTTTATGGTGCTTTTTACAACCACTCCCTTAATTACATTCCTACAGTTAAAGTTGCAGACACTTTAACCAACAAACCATGATTACATATTTATTATTTTACCTAAACCAGTTTGGGTAAACAATGTTATCCCTAACATTCCCAACATCAATTTTCTCCTGCTCTCCTCTCTTTGGCCTTCCTGACCTGTTTGGGAGTCTCCCAGGGGCCCCTTGGGGCTGGAAAGCTTTCCTTTTGGGGCAGCCCCGGGCTCTGGAGGCCGTTTTGAGGCTGCTTGCCTCCCCACAGACAGGCTCCAAATCAGAAGGAGCAATATACACTTCGATTCATACAGGTAGACCTGGACGACCCACAAGGGACCCACCAAAATTTTTTTGGGTGCTGGGTGAAAAATTGTTCAGGGAGTTTGGTCCCATTTGACGACGTTCCTTGCCTCCTTTGTTAAGCGAATCACTGCAGTTGTTAAAATTAAGGGAACATGTTTGTGAAGTGAATCTGATTTCCCCCACTGACTTTGCTTGTCAAGAAGGTTGCAAAAAGGGGTCACCGTGACGCCCTCCCCTCCCCCAGCCATTGCAACCATCATAAATGTGAGTCGGTTGCATCCGAAGGTAAACCACGTAATCAGGGGGATGCTGCAACGGTCGTAAGTCTGAAAGATGGTTGTCGTAGTCGCTTTTTTCAGTGCCATTGTAACTTCAAACAGTCACTAAGTGAACTGCTATAACAGTCACTAAATGAACTACCTGTATACCGCTTCGTAGTTTACAAGCCCTCCCTAAGTGGTTTACAGAGTCAGCATAGTTGCCCCCAACAATCTGGATCCTCATTTTACTGACTTCAGAAAGATAGAAAGCTGAGTCAACCTTGAGCTGGTCAGGATCGAACTGCTGGCAGTGAATAGTGAGTTAGTTTGCAATACTTTAAATCAGGGGTCTCCAACCTTGGCTCCTGGAAGCCTGGCGGACTTCAACTCCCAGAATTCCACAGCCAGCTTTGCTGGCTGTGGAACTCTGGGAGTTGAAGTCCGCCAGGCTTCCAGGAGCCAAGGTTGGAGACCCCTGCTTTAAATAAAGGATTATTTTAAAATGTCCATGGTAGTGTAGAAGAAAAGGGGGGGAAAATACCTCAAAAAAAAAAAAAAAAAACAATAATGAGCAGGCAGCAGAATTCACCTGCAGTGCTGCCTTCTAACCATTGTGCTAAAAGTCGCCCCTTTTAATGTGTTCTGCTCTTAGGCACATCCACACAAACACTTGTTGTTGTTTTTTAATTTTTAGGAATGGGGATTGAAGGCTTGGGCTTCGGAATGAATAAAATGGGAGGTAAGTCCCGCAGCTTTAGGCAGTCTGCAGTGGAGACCTTGACCAATGATCTAAGATCATCCAGAATCTTCTGTAGTAACTGACAACTATATTGGAAAGCCAGACTCTTGCATTCTTCTTCTTCTTTGAATGACCCCATAATCCTTTGCATTGGGGTGGAGTCTGGGCAACAGAATGGAGCTAGCGGAGCGTTTTACTGGCCGGATGCCCTACTTGTTGCCAGTGCGGAGTTTTGTTCAGCCCAGAGAGAGAGAAAATATCTGCCTCTCCCTAGGATCGAACTCACGGCCTCCTGATTGTGAGGCAAGAGCTCCACCTCTAGGTCACTGCACCACTCGCTAAAGCCGGCCTCTTGCATTGCACCCCATAAATGAGCCATGAGCAGTCACTGTTCGGGCGCGGGGCCATCGCTTGACTATTCGCAGCCCTCGGGGGGGGGGGGATCAGCACCATCAGGATCTCAGCACCTTCCTGCCAGTCTGGCTTGGTCCAGGAAGCCAATTGCCCTCAGTTCCTCTCCGGCCTGCTTCAGAGGCCCTTGGAGGATTTCTTGGTCTGGCTGAGAAGGCCAGGTGAGCCGCCGCACGTATTATTATTAATAAGTGCAAGAAATAGGGCATATCAAATCTCCCGATTTCACCACGCGTGCTGCCAATTTGCGGTCTCCCGAAGCGGGAGCTGAACAGCGATGCTTCCGTTTCAGGGATGGAGGGTCCTTTCAGTGGAATGGAGAGCCTGGGCCGTTTTCCTTCCGGAATGAACCTTGGCCGGATGAGTGGTAAGAAGCTAGCAGCCTTAAGTCCTCAATTGCTGTCTTCCTTTTGCCCCTGTGTGCATGCACCCCCAGTGAGGCACCCCTGTGGCTATGTAATTCCTGGCCACTAGCTCCTGAAGGCAAATGGAAGAGAGACATGTTCCATTTAACAACCGCTGCAAAACAATGTCATTTACAACTGTCCCAAGTTCCTAACCGTGATGGGTAGGACGATGGTCTTTACTCGACAGTTCCATTGCTCTTTGCCCGAAAGGATTCCTTTTGTTTTGTAAGCACAAGACCCAAGGTGGGATCGTTCCTTTGTATGGGAACCAGGGGGTACCTCAAACCCACCCAGGGAGGATGCTGGCTTTGGGCCTTGGCTCGTGTGTTTCTCTCCCCCCCCCCCGTTTGCCCCGAGCTGGAGGCTTTGATTTCCTGTCTGTCTTCCAGAAATGGACCGTGCCATCGGAGGGGGATTCGAGAGAGACTTCCCGAGAAATGAAATGGGGATGCCCCGTAGTTTTGGAGACACTCTGGAGAGAGGCATAGGTACGTCACCCAGACTGACCCCGGAGTATAAAGGGAGGGGATGGCGGCGAGCGCAGGAAGGGTCAGAGCTGAGCCTCACATGCTTAGCTAAGGTTTCCCTGGGGCTTCCCGTGGGAGGAGGAATGGCGGGTTTCTCAGAAGGAGCTGAAGGAGGAAGGAAGGAAGGAGAGAGGAGGGGAGGGGGGGAGCCTTTGTTAAATGAGCTTTACCCCGTTTGATGACTTTCTTGCCACAGTTGTTAAGTGAATCGCTGCAGGTGTTAACTGAGGAACACTGTTATTACGTGAATCCAGCTTCCCTCTTGACTGTGTTTGTTAGAAGGTCGCCAAAAGGGAATTGCGTGACAAACCCCCCCCCCCCCCAGGGCACTGCGGCTGTCAAAAATGCGAGTCAGCGGCTGAAAGATGCAACTGTCATAGGTATGAAAAATGGCCATAAGTCACTTTTCTCCAGTGTCGTCATAACTTTGAATGGCCACTCAACGAACTGTACTGGTTGTCCTGGACTTAACAATTCATTCAGTGACTGAAGTTAACACACATTAAAAAAAAAAAAAGCAACTTATGACTGTTTTTCATACTTAATGACCGATGCAGCATCTCCTCCTGGGGTCATGTCATCAAAACAGCTGCTTGGCCACCAACTCAAATGTACGACGGTTGCAGCACCCCACTGGGTGTGTGTGTGTGTGTGTGTGTGTGTGTGTGTCAGGCGATCATCCCCTTTTTCCACTTTCTGACAAAGCCAGATTCACTTAACGATGGCGGGGGATTGCTTTGGCAAGGGAGAAAGGTGGTAAAATGGGACCAAATTGACCAAGGTCTCATTTAGCAACAATTTTGGGGTGTGTGTGTGTTCCACTGTGGTCGTAAGTCAAGGGCTACCTATAAAAATGGGGGCAGGAAGGCCCTGCCCGGTGGTGGGAGAGGCCTTGTTTTGACAGTCGGGGCCTTTCTGCCGGGGGGGGGGGAGCCCACCTTCATCCCCCCAGCAGGAGGCTGAAGAGGCCGAGCCTACAAGGGGAGATTTGGGGGTGGGGGGTTTCCTGGGGATTCGAGGGTGAGGGAGGGGCTT
Organism: Hydrophis major; assembly: GCA_033807585.1. Lineage (NCBI taxonomy): Eukaryota > Metazoa > Chordata > Lepidosauria > Squamata > Elapidae > Hydrophis > Hydrophis major. The sequence goes on from CM066328.1 coordinate 2,728,191, forward strand.
TTCCCTGCCGGGACTGAGAGCCGCCTCCTCCTTCTCTTTCCCCCCCAGGGGGTGGCGGTGGTGGTGCCACGATCCCGGCCATTGATCGGATGGCCCCAGGCCTGGACCGCATGGCCAGCAGCATTGACAGGCTCCCCAGCGGCCTGGGCCACGGGATCGAGCGTGTGGGCTCCGAGATGGACCGCATGGGGCTAGTGCTGGACCGCATGGGCTCCGGAGTAGATAGGATGGGCTCGGGCATCGACCGCATGGCCCCCCTGGGCTTAGACCACCTGGCCTCCAGCATCGACCGTATGGGCCCCGGGATGGACCGGATGGGAGCCGGCCTGGGCTTCGGCCTGGACCGCATGGGCTCCACCCTCGACCGCGTGGGCAGTGCCATGGACAGGATGGGCAGCGGGGTCGACCGCATGGGCCTGGGCTTGGACCGCATGGTCCCGGCAGGGATGGGCCCCGTGATGGATAGGATGCCGGCCGGGCTGGACCGCCTCGGAGCGGCCCCCCTGGACCGCATGGGGCTGGACCGGCTGGCGGCCCCCCTGGACCGCATGGGGCTGGATCGCATGGGGGCAGCTGCCAACAGCATGGACCGCATGGGACCGGCCTTGAGCCAGGGCATGGGGGCAGGCCTAGATAGGATAGGGCTGCCCTTGGGGAGCACCTTCGAGAGGACCATGGACATGGAGCGCGGGAACTTCGCGGCCGGAAACTTCACCAGCGCCCTGGGAGCTGGAGGGCCTGTGGCTGCCGCCGCCGGAGTGGCCAGGAAGGCTTGCCAGATTTTTGTGAGAAACGTGAGTTGAGCTCGTGGGTCTGGGGGTGGGGTGGAGGAGATCCAGTGAGAATTGCCCTCTTTCTGGTGCCCCCATTTTCTTCCACCCCAGCCTCAAAGCATGTTACGCCTCCAAGTGGACCTGGGTGACAGCAGCAGACCCCTGACCCAAGGGAGGGGGGGGGCGCTCCAGGTGGGATTTGCAGCCCAGCTTGAGGCTTTCTTCCTACCTGGCTGAGGGGGAAACCACAGTGGGGATGACTTTGGTGGCGTCTTGTCTCTGTTCTCTCCAGCTCCCTTTTGACTTCACGTGGAAAATGCTGAAGGACAAATTCAATGAATGCGGTAAGTCGCTCGCGCAGACTCTTGCAAGCCACTAAGGGGGAAAATGCTGGGCTCCTTAGGAAAGAAGGAAGAGCAAGCGGCTGTTCCTTGCAGAGAACCAAGTGGCCTGAGGCAGCCCAACTCTGCACACAATGTGCTGCAAGCAAGTGGTGGAAGGAAAGCTGTTTTGTTCTCCCCAATTCCACCTGAAACGTGTTCAGCCCGGGGCGGAATATGTGGAGGAAAGACGAGCCTGGTGGGCTTTTGCATTGAAAGCGGCCGCTGACATTTCTTTGCCACCCAAGAATCGCTTTTCAAAATGAGACGGAATGAACCCATACAGGTTAATAAAGGAGGATATTTGTAGCTCAGGGTTGACATGAGGTCTCTTCGTTGCTCTCTGAGCTTGGCTGTTTTCTTGCAGACGTTTCATGACCCAACTAGGTAATGTCACCAGTGCTAGTGTTTGGCTTTTGACTGTTGGTAAGATGATGATCGTGTTCTGACCCAGCCACCGAAAAGTCCAGGCAAGAGTCCTTCAAAGAATTAACAGCAACAGACCTTATCAGTTCCTTGCAATAACTGCAAGGCCACCAAAAGATTGCAAATGAAGTTCTGGCAAACAGTCTCTGCCACGAAACACCATAAGCAAAATCTTCAGAAAGGCAAACTCTTTATCTCCTCCGACAACCACTCCCCTTTCCTTCTATTGGTTCCCCAGCCTGGGACGGGCCCATTCAGTGTCCACGTGTGATTTGCTTCCCGAGTCGACTCTTTGATCTCCGCTGTTCCCCTCTCCTAACATCTCTGCACATACATGCGTCTGGAATAGGCCCCAGCTACTCTTCCTCCTCACTCATGCCAATCTCTGAAGGCAGTTCCTCTCGGGGGGCTGGGAGATGTCGGATGGCCCTGGCTCTGTCTCTGCCTCCATCCCAGGCTCCAGCACCGGCCCAAGATCCTCCCCCAACCTCCTCCTCCTCCTCCGATTCTGCCACCAGCTCTGCTGGCAGCTGGCAGGCCACAACAGAGAGTCTGGTCCTTTTATAGCAGAATGCAGAGTTCCCCAACCTTTCAGACCTTGCAGACGGGGGAGAGGGGAGATGGGTCTGTGCGAAGACATGTGCTTGCTGTCTGCTCACGCAAGTGGGGGTGTGCCCACTCGCCCGACACTTCCATGGCCCAGAAGTTGGGGACTCCTGTTTTATTGGTTTCTGACCTGTTCTCTTCTGCTCTGTGGAATGACGCGCACGGAGGACGTTGCCTAGTTTGGGTCATGAAATGTCTGCAAGAAAACTACCAAGCCCAGAGAAGACTAATGACCCCACAGTCCGCCTCCTTCCTCCTCCTTCTCCTCTTCCTCTCCACAAACCTAGCACTGATGATGTTATATCATTGGCTAATGAAACGTCTGCCAAAAAAACAACCAAGCTCAGAGAACGCCAAGGACCTTTCTCTGTTCCTCCTTTTTCCCTTCCTCCTTCCTCCTCTCCACACACCGCCCTCCCTTCTAGCCTGATGAGGTTACACCATTGGGTCGCGAAATACCTGCCAAAAAAACCACCAAGCGCAGGGAGGGCGCCCAGGATTTCGAAGCTTGCAAGCCAAGTTGGGGTGTTTGAAAGAAAAAAAAGCGGTGGGGAAACAAGCACAGCCGAGAGACCCAACGATGGCCGATGGATTCCCTTGCAGGGCACGTGCTGTACGCCGACATCAAAATGGAGAACGGGAAGTCCAAAGGCTGCGGAGTGGTCCGGTTCGAGTCTCCCGAGGTGGCCGAGCGAGCCTGCCGGATGATGAACGGCATTCAGCTCCGTGGTCGAGAAATCGATGTCCGGATTGACCGGAATGCTTAAAAAGCCCACCCTTCCCTTCCGTTTTTTGTTTTTTTAAAAGCTATGGGGGAAGTGGGGTGGGGAGGGAGTCTAGATTTGTAATTCTTTCTTGTTTATGTTGGGTTTTTTTTTCCCCCCTCTTTTTTTTTAAATATCTGCCCGGATGTAAGACTGGTAAAGATAGTGGCTCTGCTTGCTCTCTGGAAGTCATTTTAAATAATTCCCTTTTTAAAATAGGGCACAGCTTTCCCCCCTCCCCTTCTTTTCATGTTTTGTCTGTCTTTACCTCTCTTTATTACTATTTTTTTTTTGTGGTGGTTTTTTAAACCGTTTAAACATGCAGAATAAACATGCAGAATTCTGGTTCTTTTTTTGTCGTAATGCCACCTTATTGAAGAAAAGAAAAAAAAAAAAACCAAACAAAACCCATTTTGCATTGTGTCTAGAAGAAATTCCATTTTTTCCCCCCCAGGAACTTTCACTTTGCCCAGTTCCTCACTGGTGAAAGAATCTTGTGGAAAATCTCTTTTTGGGGGGGTGTGGTGGGGGAAAACTAGTCCTGATCATTGTGTTACCTATTCTCCTTTGGAAAATAGCTTGTTTGCAACCTTTGGCAGACCAGAAGTGTTTGGAAAATGTGTGTGAATAGAACCACAGTCCAACGAAAAGCCTATGAAATCTGTCAACATTAAAGATGTTTCTTTGTGACTTAACCTTTCTCTTGCTTCTCCAGTCTTTTGCGGGATGGTGGGACTTTTATACTTCTTATTTATTAAATTTATATGCCTCCTTACAGGTCATAAAGAGATAAAAGAAACATACTTTATAATTTTTTTTTAAAAGTCCTGCCTGACTTTTTAACTCCCTTGGGACTGGACTCTGGCCCTCTCGAAAGGTCCCTTGCAGCTATCAAAACTCTTATCCCTGGTACAGGTCCTCGATTTAATGGCCACAATTGAGCCCAGAATGTCTGCCGCTAAGCGAGGCAGTTGTTAAGCAGCTTTTGGCCCCTTTTATGACCTACCTTGCCCACCGTTGTTAAGTGGATCACTGCAGTTGAGGAGTTAATTAACCGGATTCGTTGTGAAGCGAACCCAGCTTCCCCGTGGACTTTTGCTTGCCAGAAGATGGCAAGAGGGGATTTGTGTGACCCCGGGACTGCTTCGGACTGTCCTAAATACAAGTCAGTTTGCCAAGCATCTGACTTGATCACGTGACCCTGGGGATGCGGCAATGGGCCAGTTGAAACTGGGCATAGGTCACTTTGGGGGGGGGGGGGGGGCTTTGAAAAAAGTTACTTTTTTAGTAAACGGTTGTTAAGTGGAGCCCTACCTGTATTTGGGGGCTGTTGTACCACTTGGACTCAGAACCAGAAATCAATCCATTTGTGCTGTTTGGGCAGCTATAGCTCCGTTCCCAGGATGGCTGAGAATTAGGAAAGCCAGAAGCTAGCTTTCTTTCTTTCTTTCTTTCTTTCTTTCTTTCTTTCTTTCTTTCTTTCTTTCTTTCTTTCTTTCTTTCTTTCTTTCCTTCCTTCCTTCCTTCCTTCCTTCTTTCCTTCTTTCCTTCCTTCCTTCTTTCCTTCCTCCCTCCCTTCCCTTCCCTTCCCTATTAAGAGTATACCCTTCATCTTCCTTCCCCTCTGCCTCCCTCCCTTTTTTCCCCCTCTAACTATCTCTTTCCTTCCTCCCTTTTTCATTTCCTCTTTCCCTCCCTCCTTAATCCTTTTTCTTTCTCCTCCTTTCTCCCGCATCTTCCCTCCAAGGGGGACTCTGGGCGGCTTGTGGGTCGGCCGGAGCCAGCGGGAGGGGGGGGGAGGAACCCTCGGCCTTTCTGCGGTACGCAGCTGAAGCCCTTTGACCCTGCCCTGTTCGGGGAGCCCCAAAAAGAGAGGGTCCAGGGGGCTCAAGCCCCTCGCACAGGACCGGGAGGGTAAGCCAGGAAAGGGGGGGGTCCTGTTGGGGGGGGGCACCGAGTCTCCTCACCCCCCAAAAAACCCATTTCAGGTCAGCAACCCCTCAAAACCACGTGTTTGCCTCCACGTGCCTTTTCTGCGCCTGCGCGGCGGGCGTGACGCACCAGCATATCGCCCGTCGCGCTAAGGACATCATCACCGTGCGCCGCCGGGCTCCTTGCCCACCAGGCTTCCTTGGCGAAGATGGCGGCGGTCGCGTCCTGGGGCTGCCGGGTAAGCCGGGCGGGGGGGCCTCGAGGTGGGGTGGGGAGGGTGAGGAAAGAAAGCGGGGTGGGGGGGCTTCCTGTCAGCCGGGACGGGGGAGGAGGCTCTCCTGAAGCCAGCGGGCCCCAGCTCGGGGAAGGCGCTTGCAGGCCGGGGGTCCGAAGGGGTTTTTTGGGGGGTGGGTTGGGTGTTGCGGCTGAGAGTCCTGAAGCGGTTGAATCCCCGAACAAGCGCCACAGGCGACCGGTCCCCGAATTTCTGAGGTCTGGACACGCGTCCCTTGACAGGGGTGGGCCTCGGGAGCTTTTCCTGACTGGAGGCCTCGCCTTCCGTGCAAGAGACGCTCCCGAGGGTGCTTCCCGCCCCCTGGTGTATCTCAGTTGTTGGGAGGGAAGACCCGTGGACTTCCACTCCCAGAATTCCCCAGCCAGTATATCCAAACCTGATCACTGGAAGACCCGTGGACTTCCACTCCCAGAATTCCCCAGCCAGTGTATCCAAACCTGATCACTGGAAGACCCGTGGACTTCCACTCCCAGAATTCCCCAGCCAGTGTATCCAAACCTGATCACTGGAAGACCCGTGGACTTCCACTCCCAGAATTCCCCAGCCAGTGTATCCAAACTTGATCACTGGAAGACCCGTGGACTTCCACTCCCAGAATTCCCCAGCCAGTGGTATCCAAACCTGATCACTGGAAGACCCGTGGACTTCCACTCCCAGAATTCCCCAGCCAGTATATCCAAACCTGATCACTGGAAGACCCGTGGACTTCCACTCCCAGAATTCCCCAGCCAGTGTATCCAAACCTGATCACTGGAAGACCCGTGGACTTCCACTCCCAGAATTCCCCAGCCAGTGTATCCAAACCTGATCACTGGAAGACCCGTGGACTTCCACTCCCAGAATTCCCCAGCCAGTGTATCCAAACCTGATCACTGGAAGACCCGTGGACTTCCACTCCCAGAATTCCCCAGCCAGTGTATCCAAACCTGATCACTGGAAGACCCGTGGACTTCCACTCCCAGAATTCCCCAGCCAGTGGTATCCAAACCTGATCACTGGAAGACCCGTGGACTTCCACTCCCAGAATTCCCCAGCCAGTATATCCAAACCTGATCACTGGAAGACCTGTGGACTTCCACTCCCAGAATTCCCCAGCCAGTGTATCCAAACCTGATCACTGGAAGACCCGTGGACTTCCACTCCCAGAATTCCCCAGCCAGTGTATCCAAACCTGATCACTGGAAGACCCGTGGATTTCCACTCCCAGAATTCCCCAGCCAGTGTATCCAAACCTGATCACTGGAAGACCCGTGGACTTCCACTCCCAGAATTCCCCAGCCAGTGTATCCAAACCTGATCACTGGAAGACCCGTGGACTTCCACTCCCAGAATTCCCCAGCCAGTGTATCCAAACCTGATCACTGGAAGACCCGTGGACTTCCACTCCCAGAATTCCCCAGCCAGTGTATCCAAACCTGATCACTGGAAGACCCGTGGACTTCCACTCCCAGAATTCCCCAGCCAGTGTATCCAAACCTGATCACTGGAAGACCCGTGGACTTCCACTCCCAGAATTCCCCAGCCAGTGTATCCAAACCTGATCACTGGAAGACCCGTGGACTTCCACTCCCAGAATTCCCCAGCCAGTGTATCCAAACCTGATCACTGGAAGACCCGTGGACTTCCACTCCCAGAATTCCCCAGCCAGTGTATCCAAACCTGATCACTGGAAGACCCGTGGACTTCCACTCCCAGAATTCCCCAGCCAGTGTATCCAAACCTGATCACTGGAAGACCCGTGGACTTCCACTCCCAGAATTCCCCAGCCAGTGTATCCAAACCTGATCACTGGAAGACCCGTGGACTTCCACTCCCAGAATTCCCCAGCCAGTATATCCAAACCTGGTCACTGGAAGACCCGTGGAGTTCCACTCCCAGAAATGTTAACGACAGATTTTTTTTTCTCTTTTCTAATCCTAGAAATATCTTTTAAATGTGTGGCTTCTATCCAGGCAATGCTCCGGCCCTGTGCAGCACCCCTTTTGCGTGTGCCGGACGAGCAGATTGGCGTTGGGATTTTACCAGGTGCGTTTATGACCAACAGGTAGTCCACAACTTAACAACTAGGACTGAGCCCAGAATTTCTGCTTGTTAAGCAAGAGAGCTCGTTAAGTGAGCTTTGCCCTATTTTATGCCCTTTTGTTGTGGCCTGCCTGTGGCTGGCAGAGCTGGCAGCAGAGTTGGATGGTAGCGAGGAGGTTGGGGAGGAAACTGCACCAGTCTTGGAGGCTGAGGAATGCTCGGACAAGGGCTCTGCATCGGAGGCAGGGATGGGGCCAGGGCAGGCTGGCAGTCATCAGCAGTCAGAGTCGGAGAGCAGTGAGGCGGGGGAGCAGCTGGAGCTGGTTCCCAGGCTGTGCATGTGCAGAGCTGCCAAAAGAAAAGAACAATTACGAATGATGTGGGAGTAAGGCCCCACTTCGGAGATGATTGGCCCAGAGGTGCTATTCAGCAGGTTCTGACCAGTTCTGTAGAACCGGTAGCAGAAATTTCGAGTGGTTCAGAGAACCGGCCAATCCCACCTCTGACTGGCCCCGCCAACCCCATCTCTTCTCTGCCTCCCATTGAGTCCCAGCTGATGGGCTGGGTCTTCTTTGGTTGCCCCGCACAAGAGAATGGAGCTGGAAAGCAGGTTAGTGGGGTGCGGAGCAGAGGTGGTATTCAGCCGGTTCGGACTAGTTCTGGGGAGGGAAGGGGGATTTTGCAGTATATCCTTCCCCTGCCATGCCCACCAAGCCAACACCTACAGAACCGGTAGTAAAAAAAAATTGAATCCTGCCACTAGATTGGCCCCTCCCATAGGACATTAAAAGAGGAATGAACAGGAGATGAGCTTTTGCAGGAAGCAATTAGTTCAGCTGGTCGGTTCAAGCTTTGAAAAGTGCTGTTTGACTCTGTGTCAAGTTTGGCCTTGCGCTGCGTCTGGCAATTAGTTCTCTGGCTGCATTCCAAGTGCGAGAAGGTGGGTGTTTTATCAACATTCCCCTGAAAAGACTGTTTGTGAAGCCTGGAGGCCGTGAATGGACTTGATTCACAGCCGTGGAAATAAAAAGAGCTTTTGCCGGGACTTAAGATTGTATTTTATGCTTTGTAAGGAAGCCTAGGTCCGAACATCTTTCTTGCCACAGTGATTAAGTGAATCACCACACTTGTTGTCACACGGTCATTAAGTGAATCTCGCTTCCCCACTCAGCTTATGCGTGATGGAAAGTCACAGATCATGATTGCATGACCCTAGGACTCTGCCATTGTCATAAATATGAGTCAGCTGCCAAGTGTCTGATTTATTGATCACACGGGAAAGGGTGATGAGTGTTGAAAATGGTCACAAGTCACGTTAGTGCCATTGTAACTTTGAATAGGTCAGGATCGAACTCCTGGCTGTGGGTAGAATTAACCTGCAATGATCCATTCTAAGCACTGTGCCACCATGGCCTTTCCTCTCCTCGTTTCCTTCCTTTCCTTTCCTTTGCTGCCTTTCTTTCTTCCCCTTCCTTCCTTCCTTCCTTCCTTCCTTCCTTCCTTCCTTCCTTCCTTCCATACTTATACAGTGCTTTACAGACCTCTCTAAGCAGTTTGCAGTCAGCCTCTTGCCCCTTCCTTCCTTCTGCCTATTGTCATCCAATTACTCCTCCCTCCCTTCTCCTTTCTTCCTTTCCTCTTTCATCCTTTCATCTCCCTCCCTCCCTTCCTCCCTTCACACTTATTTATATACTGCTTCACAGTGCTTTACAGCCCTCCCTAATTGGTTTACATTCCTTCCTTCCTTGTTCCTTCCTTTTCTCCCTTCCTTCTTTTCCTTCATCCATCCATCACCTCCCTTCGTTCTTTCCTCCCTCCCTCCCTCCCTCTTTAGACTTATATACCACTTCACAGTGCTTTTACAGCCCTCTCTAAGCAGTTTACAGAGTCAACAAAATGCCAATTCTGTCCTCATTTTACTGACCTTGGAAGGATGGAAGGCCGGGTCGATCTTGAGCTGGTCAGGATCGAACTCCTGTCAGTGAGCAGTGAGTTAGCCTGCAGTGCTGCATACTCATCACTGCACCACCATGGCCCTTACAGGAGAAAGAAAGAAAAGGAGAAAGAGGAAAGAAGAGATGGAGGGAGCAGGAAAGAAAGGAGAAAAAGAAGGGAAGGAAGGAGAGAGGGACAGAAAGAGGGAGAGGGAAAGAATAGCATTAGCAAAAGCAGTTTTATATACCGCTTCACAGTGTTTTATAGCCCTCTCTAAGTGGTTTACAAAGTCAGCCTTTCCCCCCCAATCATCTGGCTTACTCTAAGGGCAAAAATGAAAGGAGGAATAGAAAACACAAAACGAGAATAGGAAATTAAGGTAGGAATAGAAATATATTCTGGGTTGTGGAGCTGGAGAGGCTCTGGTCCTCGGCTGAAGAGGAGAGGCCAACGTGATTTTATTGAAAATTAATATCATGTTTTATGAATGACTTGTCCTATTTGTTTAGCTCTAAGGAAAACTGGGTTTTGTCTTCTCGCCTTATTCCTTTCGTTTTTCTTTGTGTGCAGCCACCTGAAAGGGGATACTTTTTAAGCTTTTAATTTTGGATTCAAGTGCCTAGAGACCATCGGGTGGTTTGTAAGTGAAATCTTGCCTTGCTCTGTTGGTTTGTTCCTCTGCCTGGAAGAAACTGTCCTTAGGTGGCTTTCAAAGGAGGGTGAGCAGATAAAACGGTGGCAAGAGATTTAGTTAATCTGTCTTCCTTCCTGAGATTTGTCTGGGTGCAAGTTTCCCTGGGTATCCTTGCAAATTGAGGTCATTAGTTCTTGGAAACAAAAGAGAGGATTTGGGTGACTATTCCCTTAGCAAGAAAGGCAGGTTATAAACGGCTTAAATTCAGACATTCCTTCTCTTAAAATAAACATTGGACTTAGAATAAATTTATTGTCACTTTAATCGGCATGCATTAAAATGAAATTTCATTGCCTGAAGCTTCCAAAGGGTCACCACCTCCAATAGACACTACATCTATATGATGAAAATATAAATAATTTTTAAAAAAAGATTGTGCACATACCCACACATGCCGTATTATTATATGACACAGAGAAACAACACAGTCTAGTTTGGATGTATAAATGTAAATGGTGAGAAAAACAAATTACAGCTAATTTGTCATGTAAAAGCTTAAATCTTGATGAGCAGCCTTCCCAATATGTGAGGGGCCGCCACAGAGAGGAGGGGGGGGGGGGTTCAAGCTATTTTCCAAGGCACCCAAAGGCCAGACAAGGAATAATGGATGGAAACGGAACAAGGAGAGATTCAACCTGACAGTGAGAAGAATCAACCAATGGAGCAGATCTGCCCATCTCTTTTTAATATTCTGTTTTGGTCTCCATCCTGGCAGGAACTCTATCGAATTCTACTGTATAGTGCAACATTCATGCAATGTCAGGGGTTTTCAATTCAATGTACAGAATGTGAAGGATGTGTGTTTATTTTCATAGTCATAACTGAAGGTGGTATTTGATTTTGTTGCATGAAGTGCAGTGACAATAAAGTAAACTAAAGCTAAATTAAACTAAACTGCAAGTTCCAAATCGGCCAACAAGACAAGGATTTCAGAAAGTAGGCAGGATGCCAGCTGTCTGATCAAATTTAAAATGGAAGTAGGAACATATGTCTGTTAAGACAGTTCAAAACTACTTGGCAACGACGTAGCTTGGAGAGATTAAGGGAGGGAGGGAGGTGGACTGGAATTGTGACAGACAAACCGACCGTTCTTCAAGCAGTTTTATTTATTCATTTGTATCTCATCCCCAAAGTGCTTTTTCAGGAGGCAACTGGACCGTCCGGTTTTTCTTTGAAGAGGTTTCGCTTCTCATTCAAGAAGCTTTTTCAGCTCTGACTGGATGATGGGGAATGGAAGGATTTACACTCCTTGCGGACAAAACTGGTCATTTGCATCCTTTCAGCGAGTCATTGAGGCCACTTGGAGATTTATTTGTGTCCTCAGGGTCACTTGAATGGTGCCAATGGGGGCGGAGCCTTCTTGGAACTACTGAACGGACTTTGCTGTAAACTGGAGACAGACGATGTCATCAGCGGTTCTAAGAAGGCTCCACACCCATCTGCACTCTTCAAGTGATTCCGAGGACACAGATGAGCCTCTAGGTGGCCTCAACAACCCTCTCAAAGAATGCAAATGACCAGCTTTAAATCTTTCCATTCCCTGCCATCCAGTCGGAGGTGAAGAAACTTCTTGGATGAGAAGTGCAACGTCTTGAAAGAAAAAACAAGAAAGTCCACTTGTCTCCTGGAAGGAGGAAAAAAAAGCACCTTTGGGACAACCAGGACCTGGGGGATGGAGAATCGTTGCTGACCATTGGAGCTGAGATGTTTCTCCTTGGAAAACCGGTCTTGAGCCATAAGCCTTGGGCAGTGGGTGCCACTGAGTGCACGTGTCATGTCCCTGTCGGAATCTGGTTCAGAGGGGTAGGCCAAACAGCTGACGGAGTGGGAATGTGGCTCCATTGGCTGTGGAGGAAGCTGGGGAAGGGCAAAGTCTGGCTGGGCAGAGCAGGGGGAGGTAGAACAAGGGAAAGTTCAGAGGAAGACCCAGGCCCACCCCCTCTTCATCCCAAGGCACACAGGGAGGAACGGAGAAGGGAGCAATGTGAGTTGCATGGCTTATGGGGGAGGAAAGGGCCCTGATTCCCTTCATTAGCTGCAGCGGGGAACACAATGTTTAAAAAGGGAAGCTGTGCACAGCAAGTTGTTGGGAGCAAATTGTGAATTGTCTGGTATTGTCGAGGCTTTTCTGTGTTCCTGGCATCTTCCCAACGGTGTGAGTTTTGCCGTGCTTTCAAGTCTGCAATTCCTTCTCCTGCCTTGTCAAGCTAATTACTTCACTGTGATTTGTGTGGATTTTTAGTTACAGTCTGTATGTATCTTGTTTTGGACTGAATTTCCTCCATTTAAAGGCTGTTCCTGGGAGAGTTTTTTCTCCAGCCTGAAGGTAACCTGGACATTGGAGGCAAAGTTGGAGGTATTAAAGGGATCTTTATTGATTATCTGTTGCCTTTGTGCTATGCCCCTTTGGGTCATTGCAACGCGAGGCAGGCCCGCCTTCATGCTTCAAGGTGTAATTGTGTCCTTTTCTTTAGTCTAGATGTTCCTCCTCGGGCCATCGGAAAGGTTTTATATCTGGCTTCGTAGAGAACATCAAGCAGGAGCTAGCCAAAAACAAGGAGATGAAGGAGAGCATCAAGAAATTCCGAGACGAAGCGAAGAAACTGGAGGAGTCGGACGCCCTTCAGGAAGCAAGGCGGAAATACGTACGTTGGCTCCACCCCCCGACATCGAAGGGCGCTTGGTCGCTTTGGGCCACCAAGGGAACGTTTATGGGACAGGTAGTCCTCGACTTAACGGCCACGGCGGGGTCCAGAATATCCATCCCTAAGCAAGGATGAGGAGTGAGCCTTCCTTCAAATCAAAAGTCTCTGGCCGCATCTCAGAGAAAAGTAAATTGGTTTATTAGAAGTTGCCATGTTGGCGCGTGGCTGGATGCAGCCGATACTCAATCACATCATACATTTACCCCTTGAACCTGGTCTTTCCTCTACCCCCTAGATGTGACTTCTCCAATGGGACACATCCGTCTCCCAAGAGTCATCCATCCATCAGGCTCTCCAGTAACCGTCTTATGCTCCAACAACTTTAGGCTGCTGAGTTGATATCTAGGCATTTAAGGAATGCCTTGTTTTCCCCCCACTCCCTTTTTCTGGCCGCTAAAAAGACCAAAGGAGTCTCTTTTTAGTTGACATTGACCTTTCCTCGCCATGGCGGTTGAGCGAATCACAGAGTCGTTAAGTGAGTGCGTCTCCCGCCATTGAGTTTGTTGGCTGGGGAAGGGTGCAGAAGGCGGCCATGGGACGCCAGCCTACCGCAATCGTCGTAAGTCCATGCCATTTGCCCAGTTCTTGGATTTTGATCCTGGGAGATGCTGCGACGGTCATAAGCGTGAGGACCAGTAGTAAATCACTTTTTTTCAGTGTCGTAATTTTCAATGTTTGCTAAACAAAATGGCTGTAAGCCGAGGGCTACATTGGGCAGGCAGTCCCTTGACTCACAACAGTTCATTTAGTGACCAAAATTAATCGCGGCAGTGACAGGAACAGCATCCTCCACAGTCACGTGATTAAAAGGCAGGCGCTGGGCAACTGACTCATATTTACAACGGGCTGTCCCAGGATCACGCAATCCCCTTTTGAGACCTTCTGACAGATTCACTTAACAACCGTGTGATCAACTTGACATCTGCAGTGGTTCATTTAAAACAACCGTGGCCAAAAAGTTCATAAAACGGGGCAAAACCCACGTAATGAATGCCCCGCTTAGCAACGGATAGTTTGGCCTCAAGTGCAGTCGTAAGTCGAGGACTACCTGTATCCTAAGGGAAGGCAGAAGGCCACAGGTGCGTAAATAACATTGCACCTTCTTCCTGCTTCAAAAAGAGTTGAGCATGTAGGCATGCCTTCGGCGGGGAACTAAATAATACGTGTGACCTGTTTGACGATGATGGTGATAATAAGAATCAGGATGATGTGTGTTCAAATCCCATAAGGTAAAGGTAATTCTCACAGTGGAGATTTGAGGGGTCCTTGGGGGTCTCTGAGCTGGGTGGTTTTCTTGCAGACGTACCAAAGTAGGTCACATCAGTGCCAGAAGAGGGTGAGGTTTGCAGGGAGGAGGGGGAGGAAGAAGAGGAGGAGGGAGCTCCCACAGTCCTCCCTCCCCACCCCTTGCAAACCCCCCTCCCTTCTGGCACTGGTTGTCAGCCTCGGAAGCCAAAGTTTGCTTGGAAGCTTCAAGGCTGCCATTCAGTGCCTGGGAATTTGGGAGGGGCGATTTCTTATTGCAAGGGTCTTCAAACTTGGCAAGTTTAAGACTTGGGGGCTTCACCTCCCAGAATTCCTGAGCTAACCTGACTGGAGGAGGAATTCTGGGAGGTGAAGTCCACAAGTCTTAAAGCTGTCAAGTTTGGAGACCCCAGTCTTAAGTGAGTAGAAGATTAGACTCAACAACATTCTTTCTTAAAAGTCAAGGACAAGCTGCCCTGCAGCTGGAGAGGAGTATCTGGAGGAACGGCTTCCGTTGGGACGATGATTTGACTGGGCCATGTGATGGACTGGTGGGTGCCGGGGATGGATCTTTGAATTTCTCTTGGGGAAGGGAAAATCCAGAACTCTCAGATTCAACTTTTCCCAGATGTGAAAATATGACTTCTCTAATAAAATTCTTACTTGGATGGACTTTGTCTCTGAGTGCTGAATGGAAATGGGGAGTTTCATTGGAACACCGACACTGATGATGTTCCCTAGTTGGGTCATGAGACTTCTTTAAGAAAACAGCCACGCTCAGAAAGCACCAAGGACTCCCACAATCTTCCCTCCCTCCCTGAAAACCCCACTCCCTTCTAGCAGTGATGGAGTTCCCTAGTTGGGTCATGAGATGTCTGCAAGAAAACTACCCAGCTCAGAGAGCCCCAAGGACCCTCATGCCATCCCTGACCTACAAACATTCTCCCTTTATTAGGAGGATATTTCTTCAAGAGATTTCAGCCTGCAGATTATTTTCAAGCTCTCTTGTCTCTTGCGGGAGGCTGAAGGTCCCCCTCCCTTCCCCCTACATGACAAACTAACCCATCTACCCAAAACTGCTTTTAGCAGCCTGAGAGATCGGGGCCGATCCTACTGGGGGAAATAAACTGGCTCCAATTTGCTCCTGAAATTCTGAGACCGTAGCTGTTGGGGGGCGGTCATCAAGAGATGGTGGTCCATTCAGAAGAACCTAACCACAGAGTTGTCGTTGGGTGAGAAGAGAATTAGCTTTCTCCCTGGGCAATACCAACTTTTCTGCTTCCTTCTCACAGAAAACCATCGAGTCCGAAACGGTCAAGACCTCGGAAGTGCTTAAAAAGAAATTAGGAGAAATCAGTGGCACTGTCAAGGAGGTAAGAACCACAGAGAGGTGTCTTTTTGGCCCTGGACTATCTTACTCCAGCGGCTAGGAATGCTCTCCGGAGCTCCCACAGCACTGGTGTATTCCACCATGGCCGTACCAGCAGTTCTCTGGAGGGCCCACGAGTAAAGGAGTCCATGCTGATTCTTCTAAGAAGCAGCCTCCTTCCTTTTATGATTTAAATATTTTTATTAGAATATAAAAGAAAACAAAAATAATGGGAAGCTAGAAGAGGAAAAATGGAATACTGCATCCAATTTTGGTCATCACACTATAAATAAGATTCAGAGACTCTAGAAAAAGTGCAGAGGAGCAATCAGGATGATGAGGGGACTGGAGGCTCAAACCTATGATGAACAGTGGCAGGACTAGGGGAGACAGGAGAGCAGCCTTCCCAATATTGGAGGGGCTGCCACAGAGAGGAGGAGGAGAGGGTCAAGCTATTTTCCAAAGCTCCCAGAATAATGGAGGGAAACTGAACAAGAAGAGATTCAAGCCGAAAATAAGGAGAAATTTTCTGACCAGGAGAACCATCAATCTATAAAAAAAGACCTTGAGACTCTAGAAAAAAAAGTGCAAAGAAGAGCAACCAGGATGATGAAGTGACTGGAGGCTAAAACATACAATGAACAGTTGTAGGAACTGGGCCTGGCTAGTCTAGTTTCCTTTAGTTTATTGTCATTGCATTTACAACAAAATTAAATGCCATCTTCAGTCTACATTAGACATAAAAAACCAAAACACATATTCTTCACATTCTATACAATTGAATTGAAAACCCCTGATATTGCATTAATGTTGCACCATAGAGGAGAATTACTGCTCTGGGATAGAAGCTGTTTTTCAGCCGATTTGTCCTTTTTAGTCTAATGAAAAGAAGGACCAGCGGGGACACAATAGCAGCCTTCCGATATCTCAGGGGCTGCCCCAAAGAAGGGGGGAGGGTCAACCTATTCTCCAAAACATCTGAAGGCAGGACAAGAAGCAACGGATGGAAACTCATCCAGGAAAGAAGCAACCTGGCATTAAGGAGGAATTTGCTGACCGCAAGGACAATTAACCCCCCCCCCCTTTTTTTTTACCACCAGAAGTTGTAGGTGCTCCATCACTGGAAGTTTTTAGAAAAGACCTAGGCAGACATTGGTCTGAAATGATATAGGGTTCCCCACTTGAGCAGGGGTTGGACTAGAAGACCTCCAAGGTTCCTTCCAACTCTATTCTTCTGTTCTTCCTCCCCACACCCCGCTCTGGTGGTAGAGCATAGATGAAGTCAGCAAGAGCGAGATTGGCCGGAAGATCAAGGAAGGCATGGAGGAAGCAGCCAAAACAGCGAAGCAGTCTGCAGAAACAGTCTCCAAGGGAGGAGAAAAGCTGGGCCGGACTGCAGCATTCAAGGCAATTTCTCAGGTAACTCCCTTCTTCAGTCAGGTGCAGGGGTGGGCTGCAACGGGTTAGCCCGGGTTCTAGAGGACCCATTGCTAACATTATGGCTGGTTCAGCAAACCGCCAAATCCCACCCCCTGTGTCATGCCTTTGGTGGAGACCGACCCTGAGGGAGAGGAGGAACGGCCGACAGGGAGTGGAAGTGTGGCTCCAGAGGTGTGGAGGAGGCTGGGGAAGGTCAGAGGCCGGCTGAGCAGTCAGAGGAGGACCCAGGCCCATCCCCTCTCCATCCTAGGGCATGCAGGGAGGAGAGGATAAGGGAGAGACGTGGTCTCCTCTGGAGGAGAGGGCCCTGATCCCCTTCATGGGCTGCAGCTGTGACAACTCAATAAGAGGACAGACATGTGTATGGGCGAGTGCTGGAAACAAAGCATGGAAATATCCCTAGTTTATAGTTCCTCTCTTGAGTTTGGCATCCTTCCCAGTGTGTGTTATCTGTGGACGTCCTCCAGCCCTTATCTTGCCTGGTTTGTGTTGCTTTCTTCCTCCTTCTTCTAACTGTTTGCGTGGGAGTTTTTTGTCTTCAGTCAAGGATATTCAGAGCTTGGAAGCAAAGTGAAGGAATAAAAGGGACTTCACCTCTTTTCTATGACTAGGTTTGTTTTGTATCCCATCCTGGGTCATCATACCTTGGCTTGGGAGCCCGTTTTCGCTGGCAGGTGCTCGGGCTGCCACAGGCGCACCCGACATGAGTGATGTTGAGCTGACCACTCCCGCCCGCCCCCCCTCCCCTCGAGGTCAAACACAACCCTAATGTGGCCTTCCATGAAATCGAGTTGGACACTCCTGGTATAGGCCGTGTTCAGATTTTTTAAATTTTTTTTAACAGTACAGGTAATCCCTGGGTTACGAGTGTTCCCTTAGAGAGTGTTCAAAGTTACGTGATCAGCGCCCCTTCGTGTTTATTATGAACAAGTCCCGAAACTGTGAATCTTGCAGCACCACGGCAATTGTTCACCCTTACCAACGACCGCAGAGGCTCTGCAACATTTGTCCTGCTCTTTGCTGGCCAAAACGGAGCTTCGGAGGGGCGCGCACAGCTGAGAGGCTAGAGAGGAGACAACTTGCTAGATTTTCTGACAGAAAGTGACCTGCCACAGCAGCTTGGGTGTGGGGGGAAAGCAATTATGGGGAGCATGAGGTATTTCTGTGGGTCGGGGAGGCCTTGGGTGGTTTTAGGCAGGTGACATGTTCCTTCACTAGGGCCCCGCCATGGACTTCCCTACCCTGAAATATCTCATGTTCACTTAACAAACCGCTCGTTCGATTAGCAAATGTGTGGGTGAAAGGAGGGAGTGATGGTGTTCAATGTATGAGATTCACTCCCACCAATCCTCGGGTTAGGAATAGAACGGGGCAGCTCCATTATATTCATAACTCAAGGGCTACTTGAATGGTCTTTGCCTCTTCTGTCAATCAATCTGGGGACTTCCTCTCCCCTGCTGCAAGGTTGGAAAACTGACAGCTAAGCAGGGAGGATGAATCAAGAGGGGAACTAGCCTCGAGTCCCTATACAGCCGCAAGAGGCATAATCCCGACCTTCTCTCCCTTCCATTAAACTTTATCTGGGTGGTTCCCAAGGGAAGAAGGTGAGCAGTCTTTGGAGGGGTGGGGAATAAACAACTTGATTGTCTTCTACCTATATTACAAAGTAGGTAGAAGACAATCAAGTTGTTGATTTTTCTTAAGTTGAGACTTCGAAAAAAAAGTGCAGAGAAGAGCAACTATGGTGATTAAGGGCCCGAAGTCTCAAAGATATGAAGAATGGCTGCAGGATTTGGGTCTGGCTAATGTAGAAGGGCTAGAGGGGACACGATAGCGGTATGTTGGTATTTGAGGGGCTGCCATAAAGAAGAGATCAACTTATTTTCCAAAGCAGCAGAAAGCAGGACAAGAAACAATGGATAGAAACTAATCGAGGAGAGAAGCAACTTGGAACTAAGGAGAAACTTTCTGACAGGGAGGACAGTTAACCAGTGGAACTGCTTGCCACCAGAAGTTCAGAGTGTTCCATCACTGGAGCTTTTTAAGAAGAGACTGGACAGGCCACCTGTCTGAAATGGTGTAGAGTCTCCTGTTTGAGCAGGGGTGGGTGGACTAGAAGACCTCCAAGGTCCCTTTCAGCTCTATTTTGATTGATTGATTTGGACCTTTCGTGAGTGGATCCGGTTCCTTGCGGCTGAGGTATGACATGGCTTCCCTTCCCAGGGCATGGAGAGCGTCCGGAAGGAGATTGACGAGAGCGTGTTGGGTCAGACGGGCCCTTACAGGCGTCCGGAGAGACTCCGGAAAAGGACAGAATCTGCCAGTGAGAGGCTGAAAGAGGAGCGGATATTCGAAGCTAACGAGTGGGTGTCAGAACTGGGATCAGAACTGGAACCAGAGCTGGGTGATACTGGGGGGCGGGGGGTAGGGGGGCAAGAAAGAACCCCCTCAGCCAGGAGAGACGTGGCATCTTCAAATGGAACTGGAAAAGTACATCGGCCTCGCTCTTCCTGAGGCCCTGCAGGCAGTTGGCTGCGAGGGTTTCTCCCATGGGAGCCAAAAAAAACTCTCTTTCCCAACGACTGGAGAATCGGGGACAGGAAGGGGAACATTCCAGCCTCCTTCCCTTAACCTCCCTCTCTCGCCCCCTCTAGGCAAGCGATGGGCATGGTGCTCCACAAAGACTCCAAGTGGTACCAGCAGTGGAAGGAGTTCAAGGACAACAACATGGTTTTCAACCGTACGTATTACAGGAACACGGTGGGTCACCTGGTTAGGGTACTGGGCTAAGCATGGGTCGGCTCGAGACCCGGTTGCATGCTACAGGACGGGGCGAGTGCCTGCCACTTGTTCCAGCTCCTGCCGACTCATCAGATTGAAAGCGGGCAACTGCGCGTCGACAGATTGGTATGTTGTGGCCCGCCGGAGGAGCTGACGGAGCTGGCATCAGAGTCGGACAATAGTGAGGAGGTTGGGGAGCAATCTGGACCAGTCTTGGAGGCTGAGGAAGAGGATGAGGGCTCTGCATCAGAGCAGAGATGGGGCCAGGGATAAAGAGGATACCGAATAATTATTTAGCATGGAATTTGTTTTACAAATGGTTAGACAGCAGAGGTAGAAATGAAAAATTGGAAGAATATTATTACATACAAGGAAACATTATTATTGGCATTATATATATATATATAGGTAAATGAACCAAGACATTACACTGTTTATTGAGCACTGATGTATATTAAATATAGATAACTAAAACTTACTTAAAAAAGAATCCTTAGTGCTATTTGAATTTATTTTTCAGCCTCTAGAGAACAAGTTTCCTTTTTTTTAAAGTGACCTCCTCCTGGTTTCCCAGGGCAGGGGGCCCATATTCCTTCTTCCAGGGGTACCTTTCCATTTCCTTAGGTTTCTTTGAAATGAAGATGAAATATGACGAGAGTGACAATGCCCTCATCCGTGCCTCACGCGTCATGACGGACAAAGTGACCGACTTCATAGGTATGTCTTCCTTCCCCCCTCTTCTGGTGAGCAAGGGGCATTTCTGGCTGGCCATTTGCAGGACCTTATAGGCAGTGGTGTGTTGCAACCGGTTTAACAAACCGGTTCTGTGAGCATGCGTGCGTGCGCAGTTTTCAAAAAATACCAATTTGAACCTCTACAGCAGGGGTCCCCAACCACCGGTCCGTGGAACATTTCCTACCGAGCCGCCGGTTTGCTGGGCGCCGCCATCTTGTTTGACGAGAAAGTGCTTCTGGGTGAGCTTTTCCAGATGGAAAGCGGCGTTTGAGTCCTGAAGGAATCCTCGCGCCTTAGTTTCATCGAAGGGGGGGAGGGCTTCGAACGAAACTAAGGCGCGAGGATTCTTTCAGCACCCAAGGCAAGGCGAGCTGAGCGACCATCCCAAAGCTGTGCCGAAGCAAAGCCCATCGACAAAGGTACAAAGGAGGAGTTGAAGATGGCGGGGAGAAGCGGGGGACGGCTGGCTGGCTGGTCGCTTGGCTTGGCTTGCCTTGCCTTGTCATGCATGCTGATGCCGGTAGTGGGCCGCGGATCATTTTGTGATGCCGGTACCGGGCCGCAGCACAAAAAAGGTTGGGAGCCACTGCTCTACAGGGTAAAGTAGAACAGCTGAGGTGCGTGAAATCTGGGCTGGGCGAATCAGCTGAGCTGAAAAAAAGAGAAATATAGGACAGGATAGGGTGGTGGTGCTGGTGGTAGGTGAGCTGATCATTGGAACTACCGGTTCGCTTGAACCGATCTGAACCAGCCACAGACCACCATTGCATATAGGGCAGTGATGGCGAAGCTTTTTGTTGTGGTGGGCCGAAGGCGCAGGCAAGCGCGATCGCAAGGGCACGCACGTGCCAGCCCCCACAATGCAATGCGCCCCTCCCGTGCATGCGGGCGCAATCTCCTTACTTGCACTGCATATGCGCGTGCCACCAACTGATTTTTGCCCCTTCTGAGACCTTTTTCACCCTCCCGGAAGCTCAAGAGAAGCCTCTGCAGCCTCGGGAGGCTGAAAAACGGGCCTATTTCGGCACTTCCGGTATTTCCAGAAGGCCCATTTTTCGGCCTCCTGGGGCTGCAGAGGCTTCCCTTGAGCTTCCGGGAAGGCAAAAAACAGCCTCAAATGGGTCGAAAATCAGCTGGGAGGTTCGTGCGTGCTCAGTGCAGTGCTGGGGCTCGCATGCCCGCACAAACGGTTACTCGTGTCATAGGTTCACCATCACGTCAAAGGGTGAAAAAAGTGTTTCCCTGTAAACAAAAAAAAAGACAGTTCATTGAGCAACCAAAATTATAACAGCATTGAAACCAGTGACTTCTGTCAATCATTGTTCATACTGAATGACTATTGCAGGATCCCTACAGTTGTGTGATCCAAATTCGGACACTTGTCAACTGGCTCATACTTATGACGGTTGCGATGTCTCAGCGTCAAAGCTACCGTCCGTCCGACAAGGGGGCATTTAATTTCACAAAAGGTCTCAACACCCAAGATCAAGCCTGGCTTGGGTCTCATAGATTGGTTGACTCAGCCCAGAGTGAAGAGCAACTGTTCTCAACTGTGGCCCCTTTGAGATTTGCGGACTTCAACTCCCAGAATCCTCCAGCCAGCTCTATCTAGAATTCTGGGAGTTAAAGTCCACAGGTCTTAAAGGGGCCACAGTTGAGAAACTCGAGCGAAGACAGACCTGGGGGCGTTGGTGGCCCCTGCTTCCTCCTCCTGAGAGACAGACTCTTGCCCCTTCAGGGCTGGGAGGGACAAAGAGAGGGACGGAAGCGCTGGTTTGGGGAAGGGCACCTATCTCCTGGAGTCCCCCCTCCCCTCCTTCTGAAGGGTAGGGATCCTTCCCTCCTGCTTAGCCATCTCCTCCTTCCCTCCCTCCCTCCGGCAGGCGGGCTCTTCTCCAAGACCGAGATGTCCGAGGTCCTTACCGAGATCCTGCGCGTTGACCCCAACTTCGACAAGGACCAGTTCCTCAAGCAGTGTCAGGCCGACATTATCCCCAACGTTCTCGAGGTAAGCAGGCATAATCTTCCCCTCTGAAAAAAAAAAATCGGGGCCGGCCAAAAGAGACCCCGCGCCGCGAGCCAAGAAATCGCACACCACAACACCAACGCTACACACCCTTCCTTTCTAGCCGGTCACGTGTGGATCAGCTCCAGAGCTGGGCAGCCGCTTCCCTGGGGACGGGGACGAGGCCGCTGCCCGGGGAGCACCCGCTGCTTTCCCTTGCCAGGGCCGGGCGGTGGCGTGTTGCACGGAGAGACGGATGGTCTGTGGCTGCCCAGCTCTCTTTTCCTGCTGCTCAGCGGCCTCCGCTCAGGTGTCCGGCTGGGGCTGCCAGGAGTTGCTACCGCTGGCGGGGCTCCGCATGACTCCAGTCCCGCGTTGCCTTGGGAAGGGAAAGGCAAAACCGGGAGCTGTTGCGCCCGAGCCTCCGGTGCCGCTGCTGCTGTTCCAAAGCGCCGCCACGGCTCTTCCTTTTTGCCTTTCCCTTCCCGAGGCAACACGGGACTGGAGCCGCGCCGGCGGTAGCAACTCCTGACTCAGGGGGCCTCCGAGGGGAGGAGAAGAAGGAGGGGAAGGGAGGGGGTGGGCGATTTCCAAAAAAATTGGAATTCCGGTTTTAATCGGAAGAATATCATGCCTGGGTAAGTTGGGTGGGCAAGAGACGGAGGGGTGTGGGTCCCCAGCCTGCCCCCCCCCTTAAGAAGCCCAGGCTTCACAGGGGTAAAGTCTAGGTTGCTCATGCACATACCTGCTAGTTGTTTCCGGCTCTGGGGGTTGGGGGTGGGGTGCTTATCTCCGTTTCAAAGCCGAAGAGCCAGCGCTCCGTGGTCATGTGGCCGGCATGGCTAAACCCCTTGGAAGGCGCACGGAATGCTGTTCCCTTCCCACCAAAGGAGTCCCTACTTTCCTACTTGCATTTTTTAACATGCTTTTGAACTGCTGGGTTGGCAGAAGCTGGGACAAGGAACGGGAGCTCCGTGACACGGCTATGCTAGGGATTCGAACCACTGAACTGCCAGCCTTGCTGATCGACAACCTCAGCGTCTTAGTCCCTGAGCCACCGTGTCCCCCTTTACGGGGGTAGCAGAAGATAAAGAGGTGAGGCAGGATCCCCTGGCCAGCTCTTCGGGCCTTGTGGCTCCCTGTCTTTCAAAGCCTGGGCTTTCCTGCAGGAGCAGAAACGCAAGAGTCCTCAACTTTCGATGGTTCATTTAGCGGCCGTTCGAAGTTCCAAGGGCCCTTGGGTAAAAGAAGTGACTTGGACCTTTTTCACACTTACGATCTTTCCAGCGTCCCTGTGGTTACGGGATTCAAATTCGGGTGCTTGGCTAGTGATTCGTACTTAAGATGGTTGCAGCGTCCTGGGCGGCTGTCACACAGTCCCTGTTTGTAACCTCCTGACAAGGAAAACCAATGTGGGGAGGGGGGCTAATCCAGATTCACATAACAACCTCGTTATTAACTGAACGATGGCAGCGGTTCACTTCACGCCTGCCTCAGAGATGGTTGCAAAATGGAGCAAAACCCGCTGAACAATTGTGGCTGTAAGCGAGGATTACCTTGTAAGATCGTGGCGAAGAACACCGATTCTTGCAGCCGACAAGGTGTGAGACTGGCAGCCTCACCTGTCGAAACTGCTGGACCTCCAGGGGTGCCGACCACAGCAGTCATAAGCTGGAAGATCAGTTGCAAGTCTCATCCTTCAGTGCCATGGTAACTCTGAACGGTTGTTAAAAGGAATAGTCGTAAAATACCGGTAGAATGGAAGGGTGTGGAGCTAAGATTCACTTAATAATACGTGGCAAAACTGTCAAGAGTACATTCATTAACTGGCAGGGACATGGTTAACAAAGGAAGCATGGCAAAAGACCAGCCAATGGGAGCTGACAACCTGGGTGTGATTTGGCTCTCTGTGCTGTGGTGAGAATTGAAAGTGAAACAAGACTTGCTTGCTGAAACTGAGTTCTGCTCTGAGCTGCTGCTGCTTCTGTTTTTTCTTCTATTGCATTGAAAGAATCTACAAATGGTATTGTAAACTTTACTTCATCTTATGTTTATCAGGAAGTAAATGATCCTGCTGAATCAGTCATCTCTGTGTTTCCTGGACTTGAATTTTCGCTGCAAACTTGTAACAAAAACTTACCTCACAACCACAGAAATTTGGGGCTCAATTGTGGTCATAGGTTGAGGACTACCTGTACAGCACATTGCCCTTTGATTGACCCTTTTGATGCCAGGATGACAGAACACCCCCCCTTCCTTCCTTCCCCACCAGGATGTCCCGCAGCCTCTCCGTTTTATTCCCATTTTAAATGCAACAGGAGCAGCCGGCGTTAAATCCCAACAGGATTAGCCCGCTATCCAGCGTCTTCAGATGAAACAAACTTAAGTTTCACTCTCTCCCGTGCCGGCTTTGTCCTTCTCTCTTGCCCAGGGCACCCCTGGCACTTCTCCCCACCCCTATGTCAGGATTCCGGGGATTGTCCTCATTAAATCACAAGCCTCGTTGACCGGAATGAACCCCACTCCGACACATGTAATTTACAGTCCCCTCTGACCCTCTTCCCCCCTCTCCCCCCTTCCCCCTGCGTGTGTCCTCAAGTCAGATTCTCCAACTGAGCACCTTCACAGGGCTGGGTCTCATCAATCACATTCACCAATGAGGATTTTCGCAGGCAGAAGGTCTGGTAGCCTAGGCTACAATCTTTTGAAGATAAACGTGGAATGTACTTCTGGTTTTTTACTTGCCGATCTGCTCCTTCAGATGTCCCCCTCCCCTCCTGCTTAGGGCAACTCGAAAACAAGCATAGGAATGTTTTACGAGTTGACACCATCCATTGCCTCCTCCCGTCACTCGCTTCCTCCACACCCCTGAGAAGCTTTTCTCTCCTTTCCCCAGGCTATGATTACCGGAGATCTGGACATCCTGAAGGACTGGTGCTACGAAGCGGTGAGTCTCCACACAGGGAGGATATTTGGGGCATGTGTGCGTTTGTGTGTGTGTGTGGCAGAGATTGCTGGGAAAAGGTGTGATGACCCAAAGGGGCATGACACAAAAATAACAAAGTCACAAAAGTAGAATAAATCCCCTTTAATGCCTCCGACTTGGGGCCCAATGTCCAATTATCCTCAGCTGGATATCAAACTTCCAAAAACAATCTATGAAGGGGAGAAATGCAGTCCAAACCCAAAGTAAAGATAATTAGAAATTTTAAAAAAACCAGCACAAACCACGCTGAAGTAATTAACATGGCAGGCAGGATGATAAATTGCAGACTTCCACAAGAAAACGCAG
>CM066328.1:2758589-2771555 GCA_033807585.1 Hydrophis major
GCACCTGTCTCGGGGCCAGGAGGAGGGAGGGGTCTTCTAGAGACAGGGCGAAGCTCACTGTCTCCTTTTTGCTTCGGAAAACAAGAAAGTCCACTTGCCACTTGGAAAAAACAACAAAAACAAACCACTTTGGGGCAACTGTCACCCGGATGGCGGAGAATCTCCCTAGACAACTTGTAGTTTTGTGTCTAGATGACCACGGGGGCTGCTGGGTCAGGAGTGTAATTTCATTCGGTTGGGGAGATTGCGAGGCAGGGGTTTCTTTTTCCAGCCGGGGTTTGTCCTCTGCTGCCCCTTTTATCCCTGCGACATGCCGGCCTCCCTTTTCACAGAGGACCAGCTTAACAGAGTTGGGAGGGACCTTGGAGGTCATCTAGTCCAGTGGTCACCAACCAGTGGGCTGGGGACCCCTGGTGATCTGCGAGAAAATTTGGGGGGGGGGGGGTGCAGAGAAATGTTACCCTCCCCCCCAAAGCAATTAATCCAGGCTGCGCGGAACACAAGGCTTGTGTTACTTGCATTGGGAACAACATGAGGTAGTGAGGGGAGGGGGGAAAGGGCGGAGGGGGGCTTGCCCCACACGCCTGGCCTGGCCACCGGGCTGCTTCTTTCCGCTTCCTTTCTCTCCCCCAAACTCCGCCAGAAATGAGTCTTTGGGACCCTGCAAGGCCTCCTTGCTCCAAGAGGCTGCGCCGGCAAAGACTCCTTTCTGGCGGAGTTTGGGGGAGAGAAAGAAAGACTTCTGCGGCTCCTGCTGCTTTCCTTGCAGGAAGCCAAAAGTCTCTCTCTTTCCCTGAGAACAGAGCTGGAGACGGGATCCTGCGATCCCAAATGAAGAACGATCGATTGGTAAAAAAACAGGGTGGGGGATTTTCCTGCAGACTTTTTTGGGGGGATTTTCCCAGGGTCTCAAGTCCGCGGGATTTAAAATGATGAGTTTGGTGATCCCTGAGGTCCAAAAGGTTGGCGACCCCTGTTCTAGCCCGACCCACAACCTCTGCCCTTCCTTTCTCTTTCCCCCTCCAGGAGAAAGTCCTGCGGATGTTGTACGTCTGGGCCCTCTGCAGGGATCCCGAAGAACTGAACCCCTACGCCGCCTGGCGCCTGCTGGACATTTCTGCTTCCAGCACTGAGCAGATCCTATGAGTCGGCCCGGGGGGGGAGGGGCGAGCTCGACGGCGATCCTGCAGAGCGCTCCACCCCCCTGTCCTGCGCAGAGTCCAGCACGAGGGACCCCAGCGGGGCTGGGCCAGGGGTGCTGGTTCGGATGTAGATGCTGGAACCATCCCCCCCCCCGTACTCTCTTTTTCTGGTCTTCAGACTTGGAACTTGCTAGCATCCGGGCACGATGTGGGGCAGCGCTGACCCCCGTCCTTGCCCTCACGGACGTCTGGCTCTCCCAGGACGGACACCGGCCTGCGCTTTGCCAAAGTTGTGCCTGTTCCGAAACTTGCTGCCCCTTCATCTTCGCGCCAAAGAGGCTTCCAGAAGGGTCCTTCCCTTGCAGCGGATTCCAGAGGCTGAGCCGGACACTGGGGGCGGGGGGCTGCCGTGGGGGGTAGGGGGACGATCCATACACATATACACGAGAGAGAGAGGGAGGGTCTTGAGGCATGGAAGGCTGGCAGGAGGTGGTCAGTCTTCCTTCCAGGAGCTATTTCCTCACAAGGTTGGCAGGCTCAGGGTGGAATCTGGGGTCTTCGGTGCCCCCTTTTTTGCAACCCTGGCCGGGCTTGGAATTGGCTTAGCACCCTTGACGGGGTGCTGGGTGGGGGTGGGGGAAATGGCCTCCTCTCCATAAGAGTCTTCCCCTCCCCCTCTGTAAATTAAAAAAAAAAAAATGGCCCATCCTACATGTGTACATATCTGTTTTGACCCAGCTCCCCAAACATGACCAACCCTCTGAAGTTAAAGATTCCTTTATTAGGAGGGCCGGCAGCCCTGGCAAAAAAAATTCTTTCTCACAAAGTCCATCCAGCTGGAAGACAAATAGTTGTCTGCCATCTCTATTCATCTCCACCCCTGCCTTTTATCCCCCAGAGTCAGGGTGGGGCTTCGCTAGCAGCAGTGCCTCTTCCATCCCAAGGACCAGCCCATAGATTTCCACTGCTCTCCTCTCCTTTTATCCCCCAGAGTCAGGGTGGGGCTTCGCTAGCAGCAGTGCCTCTTCCATCCCAAGGACCAGCCCATAGATTTCCACTGCTCTCCTCTCCTTTTATCCCCCAGAATCAGGGTGGGCCTTCGCTAGCAGCCATGGCTCTTCCATCCCAAGGACCAGCCCATAGATTTCCACGGCTCTCCTCTCCTTTTATCCCCCAGAATCAGGGTGGGGCTTCGCTAGCAGCCATGGCTCTTCCATCCCAAGGACCGGCCCGTAGATTTCCACGGCTCTCCTCTCCTTTTATCCCCCAGAGTCAGGGTGGAGCTTCGCTAGCAGCCATGGCTCTTCCATCCCAAGGACCGGCTCATAGATTTCCACGGCTCTCCTCTCCTTTTATCCCCCAGAATCAGGGTGGGCCTTCGCTAGCAGCCATGGCTCTTCCATCCCAAGGACCAGCCCATAGATTTCCACTGCTCTCCTCTCCTTTTATCCCCCAGAATCAGGGTGGGCCTTCGCTAGCAGCCATGGCTCTTCCATCCCAAGGACCAGCCCATAGATTTCCACGGCTCTCCTCTCCTTTTATTCCCCAGAATCAGGGTGGGGCTTCGCTAGCAGCCATGGCTCTTCCATCCCAAGGACCGGCCCGTAGATTTCCACGGCTCTCCTCTCCTTTTATCCCCCAGAGTCAGGGTGGAGCTTCGCTAGCAGCCATGGCTCTTCCATCCCAAGGACCGGCCCATAGATTTCCACTGCTCTCCTCTCCTTTTATCCCCCAGAGTCAGGGTGGGGCTTCGCTAGCAGCCATGGCTCTTCCGTCCCAAGGACCGGCTCATAGATTTCCACTGCTCTCCTCTCCTTTTATACCCAGAGTTGCCTGGGGGGGCAGCAGCTAGCAAGGGAGGGCCAGGACTGTCAGGTACATTGGACGTGCCAGGCAGAAGGAGCGAATCCTGCCCCAGCTCTGGAAAGATGGAGGCCAGCACTGCCTTCACACTAGTCTCGTGAGTCGGCTTGTGTGACTCAACTTCCCTCCTCTAGCTGGGGAAGAAAAGGAAAGAAAAAGAGAAGGTTCGGAGAAGGGATGATGGAGATACATCTTCCGAATAGAGCTGGAAGGGACCTTGGAGGTCATCTAGTCCAACCCCTGCCCAAGCAGGAGACCCTACACCATTTCTGACCGATGGCAGCCCAGTCTCTTGAAAGCCTCCAGGGATGAAGCTCCCACAACTTCCAAAGACTGGTTAATTGTTCTCGCTATTAGAAAGTTTCTCCTTATTTCCAGGTTGAATCTCTCCTGGTTCAGTTTCCATCCATTCTTCCTTGTCTGGCTTTCGGGGGCTTTGGAGAACAGCTTGGCCCCTCCCTCTCTGGCAGCCCCTCAAATCTTGGAGCACTGCTCTCCTGCCCTCTCCCCCCCCCCGGCCCTTCTCTTCCCTAGACTAGCCAGGCCCAGTTCTTGCAACCGTTTTTCGTATGTTTTAGCCTCCAGTCCCCTCATCCTCCTGTTTGCTCTTCTCTGCACTTTTTCTTGAGTCTCAGTGTCTGGAATGCAGTACTCTTACTAAGTGGCCTTACTAAGGCTTTATATGGTGGTCCTAAGACTTCACGTGGTTTTGAAGCAATGCCTGTTTACACAACCCAGGATTATATTGGCTTTTTTTGGTTGCTGCCACACAGACGGCTGGCTCGCATTTAAATGATCCTGCCTCAGCTGCAGAAAGACAGCGGCTGCAAAGAATGGCAGCCTCAGCAGCTGCCTTCCCAGATGCCTCCTGGTTTGTGCATCCTCCCAACTTGTGTGACTCCAACTCCCATCGTCCTCTAGCTGGGGAAGAAAAAGAGGGAAAGAAAAAGGAAGAGAGGAAAGAAAGAAATGGAAGGAAGAAAGAAATGGAAGGAAGGAGAAGAAGGAAAGATGAAAAAAACAGGAAAAAGGATGGAGAAAGAAGGAAAGGAAGAAAGGAAGAAATGAAAAGGAGAAAGGAAAGAAAAAGGAAGGTGTGAAAGAAGTAGGAAAAGAAAAAGGAGGAAGAAATGAAAGAAAAAAGGGAGAAGGAAGGAAGGAAAAGAGAAGGAGGGGGGAGAAAAGGAAAGGAAGGAAGAAATGAAAAAAAAGGAAGGGAGAAAAGGAAAAAGGAAGTGAAAGGAAAAGAAGGAAGGAGGGAGAAAAAAGGAAACAGGAAGAAATGAAAAAAGGAAGGAGGGAGAAAAGGAAAGGAAAGGGAGGAAGAAATGAAAGAAAAGGAGGGAGAAAGAAGGAAGGAAAAGAAGGAGGGAGGGAGAAAGGAAGGAAGAAATGAGAAAAGGAAGGGAGAAGGAAGGAAAAGGAGGGAGGGAGGGAGAAAGGAAGGAAGAAATGAAAAACAAAAAGAAGGAATGAAAAGAAAAGGGAGGGAGAAAGGAAAGAGGAAGAAATGAAAGAGAGAAAGGAGGGAGGAAGAAAAAAAGAAAGAAGAAGAATGCCTCCAAAGAAGATTTAAGTAAAATCCTTTGGTTTCCTGATCAGGCCTGATGGTGCCGCCCACCTCGGATTCATTCAACGTAACGTGCCAACTTGGGCACCGGGATCTCGGCCACGCCAGCCTCCCCCTCCCAGGCGCATCCTGCTGTCTCTCTCTCCCCCCCACGCCCTTCCCCAAGCAGCTTCCCTGGGCAGGCACCCTCGCGCAACCTGGACGCCCTGGGCACTTCGCCCTGGGTGCCACCCTGGCTGCACCAGGGCCTCTGCGGCACTCTGTTGCTTGGCAGAGGCTCAGCTCGCCCCAGGGCTCATGGACCCAGCGGGAGGCTCAGCCAATGGCCGGCCCGTGTCTCACCTCCACTGCCACAGCATTGCTTGACTGGGCTGGCACTTGGCATCACACACGCGCGCACACACACACACACACACACACACACACACACACACCCAGCTGGCAGACGCCTCTCTCTCTCTCTCTCCTCCAACTCTTCTTCCATCTCTGGCTTGGGTGCATCTGGTGGCAGTGAATTCCACCGGGTACCAGGGCTCTGGCTATTTGGGGGCAGGGGGGGGTTGTTACCAGTGTGGGGGGGTGTTTGTGGGGAAGGGGGGGCAGCTTCTCTTGGGTCAATCCAGGTGGAGAAAGAAGGCAAAGTAGCCCCCCTCCCCATTCCAGAGAAGCTCCCTTCTTGACTCTGGGTGTCTGGGGGGGGGGGCAGGGCAGGTGCCTTCCTTTGCCCCCGCCTGGATCCCGCCTGGCCAATTGGCTGGTCCAGGAGTTCGTCCCCAGACGTGCCTGATTGGCTGCTTCTCCTCACCGCACCGGACCCCGCCCCCCCCGCCGCCCCGGGTGAGGGCGGGGGGGTAGGGAGGCGGTTGCCATGGCGACTGTCGGGCAACCTTGCGTGCTTGGACCAGGTTCCTGGTGGGATGCAGCAGTCCTGGATTACAGACAGAGCAGCTTTCTCCCCAGAGGTCGGTGGGTGATTCATCCTGGAGGGTTTTTGGTTTGTTTTTGTTTTTTTTTTAAAGTAGAGACCGGACAGCCATTTGTCTGAAATGGTACATGGTCTTCTGCTTGAGTAGGGAAGGCTGGACTAGATGACCTCCAAAGTCCTTTCCGATTCTTGTTATTCTTATCATCTCAGATCAATTAACCAGTGGAACAGCTTCCCTCCAGAATTGGTGGGTGCTCCATCCCTGGAGGTTTTTAAGAAGGGACTGGACTGTCTGAAAGATCTGCTTGAGCAAGGGGGCTGGACTAGATGACCTCCAAAGTCCCTCCCGACTCTTGTTATTCTATAACGTCAGATCAATCAACCAGTGGAACAGCTTCAGGATTTGTGGGTGCTCCATCCCTGGAGGTTTTTCAGAAGGGACTGGACGGCCATTTGTCTGAAATTGTCTGCTTGAGCATGGGGGGGGGGGGGGGGTTGGATTAGATGGCCTCCGAGGTCCCTTCCGGCTCTTTTTATTCTATTCTCCATCCCACCTGTTTTCAAGCGTTCACTTCCCCACCCTTGAACTGAGGGAGTGGGGAAAGAAGGCCTCCAGTGCTGTTTGCAGGATCTCAGGCGGGTGGGTGAGGGGTTTGGTCCAGATTGGCCACTCAAAGCCCAAGATCAGATGGGGGGTGGATGCAGCTGGGACCCCCTTCCCAAAGTTGGCTCTCACCGCACGGGGTCTTTGATCTGGCCTGGTGGAATCTAGGCAAGCCCTGATCCCAGACCCTCAGCCTGGCTGGGAAGGGGGGGAGTTGTAGTACAGCATCTCCCTCCAACCCAACAGGACGTGCAGAGCTTGGCAGGCCGGGGACGGAAGGGGGTACCCCGAGATCATCGGGGGGAAGCTACAGCTTGGTCTGAAGGCAGCAGGTCAGTTGGTCACAGGTGCTTCTCTTTCTTGCTGGGTGGTCTTGATACCACCAGGTCCCTATTCAAATTTGGGGTGCATTTGAGGTTCTCATTGTCACCCTGAAAGCCCTTTGGGGGTATTTGCTCTCAGCAGGATCCACCTATCTGGGGAGGACTGGAAGGGAGGGGTCCCTCTGGGGCTGCAACCCGAGGGACTATGTAGAGTAGAATAGAGTAGAATTTAGAAATAGAAGAGAACAGAACAGTTGGAAGGGAAATCGGAGTTTGAATATAGAATAGGACAGAATAAAATATTGTAATGAAGAATAGAATAATATAGAATGGAATAGAATAAGGAATGGAATGGAACAGAACAGAACAGAACAGAAGGATGGAGAGTAGAATAGAATAATATAGAATGGGATAGAACAGAATTAGGGAATGGAATGGAACAGAATAGAAAATAGAATAGAATAGAAAATAGAATAGGACAGAACAGAACAGAATAAAATACTGGAATGAAGAATAGAATTAGGATAGGATATGATATAGAACGGAATAAAATAGAATACAGGATTAGAATAGAATAGAATAGAAGATAGGATAATATAGGAATAGAATAGAATAGAATAGAATAGAATAGAATAGAATAGAATAGAATAGAATACTGGAATGAATAGAATGGGAGTAATGAGAACAGAGCAGAACAGAATAGGGCTGGAAGGGACCCTTGGAGGTCTTCTAGTCCAGCCCCCTGCCCTGCTCAAGCAGGAGACCCAACACCATTCCAGACCAGTGACCGTCCAGTCTCTTCTTAAGCAACCTCCAGCCGGACCTTCCTTCGCTCCCTGCCCTGCTGGGCCGAGCGGGGATGGTCACCTGTTTCCCAGGCGGCTGGTTTGGTTGCTCGAGGCTCGGAGAGGTCGTGGGCTGGGATACCAGCCTCCCCCGCCTGGCCCCCTCCGCCTGGGAGCCCCCGCGGAGGCAGGAGGCCGCCTCTTGGACAGCCGGCGTCTCGGTCATGAGGACTAGAAGCTTGGCTCCGGGGCCAGGCGTTGTTTCAAGGCTGCGCCCGGGAAAGGCCCCCCGGAGCAGCTGGCTTCGGACTGCGCCCCGCGACCCCAGACCCTCCAACCGAGCCCGAGCCTGGCGGCCAGAAGAGGCGAGGACGGAGCAATTCGGAGGGATCGCCTGGTAGCCTCTGCCTCTTATCCGGGAGGACCGCGGAGCCAAGCGGACTCAAAGGTATCCAGGTAGGAGGAAGAGGAAGAGGAGGACAATAGAAGGAAGGGAGGAGGAGGAGGAAGAAAGGAGAGGAACAGGAAGAAGAGGAAGAGAAGGAAGAAGAAAAGGAGGAGGAAGAGGAAGAGGAAGAGGAGAAGGAGGAGGGAAAAGAGGAAGAGAAGGAAGTGGAAGAAGAGGGAAATAGAAGAGGAGGGGGAGGAAGAAGAGAAAGAGGAAGGGGAGATAGAGAAGAGGAGGAAGAGGAAAAACAGGAAAAGGGGGAAAAATAGGAGGAGGAAGAAGAGGAAGAGAAGGGGGAAAGAGAAAGAGGAGAAGGGGAGGAAGAGGAGGAGAAGGAAGAAAGAAGGGGAAGAGAAGGGAAGCAGAAAGAGAAGAAGAGAAAGAAGAAGAAAAGATAGAGAAGAGGAGGAAGAGGAAAAACAGGAAGAGGAGGAAAAATAGGAGGAGGAAGAAGAGGAAGAGAAGGGGGAAAGAGAAAGAGGAGAAGGGGAGGAAGAGGAGGAGGGAGGGAGGGGCTGCCCAGCTCCCTCCCCAACCAGGCGCCCGCGGGCCTTCCGGAGGGCGAGGCGTTGCCGGCTTGGCGGCTGCCGGGATCGCGCGGAACTCCGGGCGCCGCAGAGCGGGCGGTCTCGCCCTTCCCCGCCCAGCCTCCCCGCCCCGGCCCCGGCTCGCCTCTGCGGGCGGCGGTCGCGCCCAGCCAGGTGACGGGGACTGCGGGGCGGGCAAGGAACCGGGCGGGGATCGCGAGGGTCTCGCCGGCTGTGAGCCGCCCCTTCCCGGCGCCCGCTGCCTCCTCCTCCTCCTGCCCGGGACTCCAAAGCCCGGACTCCCCCGCCGGCACCGCCTTGGGAGGGGGGCGCGCCGGGCATGGGCCGCTGCGAGCGGTTGGCGCCCTCGGAGAAACGGTGGGGCTCCTTGGGCAGCGAGGAAAAGGGGATGGGGGCAGAGGGAGGGAGGCTCCCTCCTCCTCCTCCTCCTCCTCCTCTTTTCTCTTCTTCCTCTTCTTCCTTCCTTCCTCCTCCTCCTCCTCTTCCTCTTCTTCTTCCTCCCCTCCTCCTCCTCTTCCTCTTCTTCCTTCCTCCTCCTTCTCACCCCCTCCTCCTCTTCTTCCT
Organism: Hydrophis major; assembly: GCA_033807585.1. Classification (NCBI taxonomy): domain Eukaryota; kingdom Metazoa; phylum Chordata; class Lepidosauria; order Squamata; family Elapidae; genus Hydrophis; species Hydrophis major. The sequence continues at coordinate 2,767,362 of CM066328.1, forward strand.
CTTCCTCCCTCTCTTCTTCCTCCCCCTCCTCCCCTCCTCCTTCCTCCTCCTCTCCTCCTCTTCCTCTTCCTTCCTCCTCCTTCTCACCCCCTCCTCCTCTTCTTCCTCCTCACCTCCTTCTCTTCCTCTTCCTCTTCTTCCTTCCTCCTTCTCCTCCTCTCCTCCTCCTCTTCTTCCTCTTCCTCCCCCTCTTCTTCCTCCCACTCCTCCTCTCCTTCTCTTCCTCTTCTTCCTTCCTCTTCCTTTCAAACAATGCTTGGGGTTGGGGGGAGGGGAGGGGGGGTTCCGGGTCGGGGGGGGGGGAGGGTCCCTGGGGTGCCCTGTTGCACCAATTTCCCTCCCCCCCACAAAAGAAAAGGACTGTTTGGGAAACCTGACTTAGTTCAAGCTCTGTTGGGACCCCAAAAGGCAGTTCATAGCTGGTTTACTTGGGAGGAACCTGACGGCATCTCTGGGCGGGGTGTAGAGGTGTAAAGTTTTTGTGTGCATAATAACGATGCAGGTTTTGGGGTTTTTGCAAAGCTGACTGAGATGAGAGACGAGGCCATCTTGCTACTGTCTTCTGGGATAACTTACAATTATACCTAGTAAATCGCCCCCCCACCCAGCCCTTCAAATCTGCCCAAACTTTGCCCCCTTCTGGCTTTCATCTCCCCCCCAAAACCCCTTCTTGCTCAAAAGGATGACTTTAAAAACCAACATTTTTGAAACTCCCTTCTGTGCCCCACCATTTGTTGCTGGCTTGCAAAGGATCAGCTTAACAGATACAGATTAACTAGAGTTGGATGGGACCTTGCAGGTCATCTAGCCCAACTCTCTTAAACGGATCGCAAATTCTCCCCCCCCCCATTCAAATTTGTATGTGTGTGTGTGTGTGTGTGTAGCTGAAACGTGCTTCGAAAGGGATGAGCATTGGAGATTTGGCTCAATGCGGGGCCTGATTGAGCTCGGATGGCCGGCCCTGGGTGACAGAGGAGCGTTGGCAAACCCGAACTCGCATTGCACAGAGTTAGGGGGGCATTTTTTGCCCCTCCTGAATGGCCCATGAATCTTTTAACTCATCGAGGGCTCTGAGTGGAGCGACCATGACGAGGGCTGCTTGGAGCAAGGCGGGTGTGTGTATGTGTGTTACACAGACAGGGACGGAGGTGAGTTTGCTGCAGAATCAGATTTTGCATAGTGTAGAGTTGTAATTGGAGGAATGTTCCAATCTCGGATGGCAAACCTCCTCCGATAAAGAATATTTCCAAGCAAATACAACTCAGGCAAACAAAGTCACTAATCTAAAGGAGGATTAGAGAAGGGAAGTAAACATATGTTAGACTTTAACTAGAGATCGTTAATTATATGGATTACTGTACTAAACAGTAACGAAAGTTAAGCAATAACCAAAGTTAACCAATGTTGGAGGATAACTAAAAATGTGTATAAATGCAAGACTAGACTCCAATAAAGATCATCATGACTCAAGTTGATCATGATCAAGCAACGCGACTGCCTCGTCATTACAACAGCATAGCAATGGTGGTGGAGATCCGTATGGAGTGGGGATATGGAGGAATTGCTTTGGAGGCCCAGGGCATCATCCTCCGGTGCCTACAAGGGTGGGTGGGGGCTGGATCTAAAAATAGAAGCAGGCATGGTGCCCTCTTCGCTTGTTCTCTTGACACCTTTCAAATAGATTTCGGATAGATAAGGCTCTATTGGGCCTTCCGTAATGCAGGCTAGCAGCCGAGAATAATAATAATAATTTAAAAAAACATTTGAACATGCTAAACTTAAAGGTTTTTCCTCACCCCTTGGGGAAGGCTGCGAAGGAGAAACTTAACCACCAGGAAGTTTGCAGAGTTGGAAGGGGCCTTGTAGATCATCTAGTCCAACCTCCCGCCCAAGCAGAAGACCCTACACCGTTTCTGACCGATGGCAGTCCAGTCTCTTCTTGAAAGCTTCCACAACTTCTGAAGGCAACTTCTGTTCCATTGGTTGATTTTTCTCACTGTCAGAAAGTTTCTCCTTATATCCAGGTTGAATCCATTATTCCTTGTCTGGCCTTTGGGGGCTTTAGAAAATAGCTTGACCCCTTCCTCTCTAGGGCAGCCCTTCCCTCAAATATTGGAAGGCTGCTCTCCTGTCTCCCCTGGTCCTTCTCTTCCCTAGACTAGCCAGGTCCAGTTCCTGCAACCATTCTTCATATGTTTTAGCCTCCAATCATCTTGGTGGCTCTTCTCTACACTCTTATTTCTAGAGTCTCAACATCTTTTTAATTGTGTGGTGACCAAAATTGGATGCAGGACTCTAGGTGTGGCCTTACTAAGGCTTTATAGAGTGGTATTAGTACCTCCCTTGATCTCCAGTGTATCCCTCTGTTAATGCAATTTAGGATTGCATTAGCTTTTTTGGCTGCTGCTGCACAGGGCTGGCTCCTATTTAGCTGGTTGTCCACTGAGACTCCAAGATCCCTCTCACACTTCCTGCTACTGAGAAATCTGGTTTCACCCAGTCTGTATGTGTCCTTTGGGTTTTTCTTACCTAAGTGTAGGACTTTCCTTTTCTCTACGTTGAATTTCATTTTCTTAGATACGGCCCAGTGTTCCAGTCTGTCCAGATCCCTCTGGACCTTGAGCCTATCTTCTCGGTTGAACAAAGAGAAAAAGAGGTGCGGTGACTGGATGGTAGGTCTTTCTGCCAAATGCAGAATGGAGATAGATCCAAATCCCGTTAAATCCCGCTTCCCACCTAATCTGGATGCAGACCAAGGTCTCTCATCCCTGCCCTGTGGATGTATTTCTTTCTCTTTTTTTTTGTTGGAAAGCAATTTTTGCAATTGCTTCATTGCACCAGCGGACTGGATCTAATTTGGCTGTAGGTACAAGCCTGCTTTCTTTGGAATAAATCCTGTGCCACAGGGCTTTGCCTGCTCAGGTGTGGTTCAGCCATGTTAATATGTGGTTTCTGGAGGTCCTCAGTGCTCTCTGGGCTCGGATGATTTTCTTGCAGGCGTTTCGTAATCCCACTAGGTAATGTCATCAGTGCTGGGAGGAAGTGGGGTTTGCTTCCTCTTTAGCACAAGGCGCTTGCCCTGTCGCTGTTGATGAGGAGTGTTGTTTTCTTCTTTGTGGTTCTTTAATTAAGCTGTTATTTACTATTTGTCTGACTTATCAAGCAGTGAACATTTCTGATTCTGGAAAGAAGGCAGAGAAGAGCAACCAGGATGATTAGAGGACTGGAGGTTGAAACATAGGAAGAAGAATTTCAGGAATTGGGTATGTCTATTGCAATGCAGGGGAAAGGACTAGGGAGAGACATGATAAGCAGTCTTCCAGTCTTTGAGGGGCTGTCCCAGAGAAGAGGCAGTCAAGCTATTCTCCAAAGCAATTGAGGGGGCAGGACAAGAAGCAACGGATGGAAACCGATCAAAGAGAGCAGCAACCTGGAATTAAGCAGAAACTTCCTAGCAGGGAGGACAATTAACCAGTGGAACAGCTTGCCACCAGAAGTTGTGGGTGCTTCAACACTGGGGACTTTTAAGAAAGAGACTGGACACTCACTGGCACAGACTGGCAGGAGGGTTGGACTAGATGACCTCCAAGGCCCCTTCCAACTCTGTTATTCTAAGTCCTAAGCATCCTTACCTGCCCAGCTTCCAACTCAGACAATATCTATATCCAATAGCAAAAAAAAAAACACAGCCCACGCAGGAGCCACCAAGAACACGCCCTGCCGAATTAGGGATTCCCTTCATTCCTCCTGGGTCATTTCTTCCCAGATATGTCCTGTTTGAGGACCCCTGCAAACTTTTTAGTTTTAAATTTCGTTTTCTGAAGCTCTTTCGGTAGCCCCTTTCAAGCAGCCTGGCTGAAGTCAGCAGGGCGATTCCGTAGGCCAGGCGAAGGAGTATTGGAAAAGCAAAGAGAACCCCACTCTGGGGTCGTAGATCCTTTCTTTGAGCCCCCTTCATTCCTCCCCACCCCGACTGATCTGTTGAGGGGCTTCCCAAAAATAGGAAGCAGGATCTGGGATGCCTCCCCTCCCTCCCCCAAACCCCACACCCCAGTCGTGGCTTCACTCCGGAAGGAGAAAGTCCTGTTTTTGGCTTGACTCTCAAAACCTTCTTCAAATTTCCATGGGAGGGGGGGGAAACCCCCCCCCAATTTTAATCTGTGCATGGAGGGGAGGGGGCACCGAAGAGGCTTC
>CM066328.1:2771655-2781655 GCA_033807585.1 Hydrophis major
TCAGTTAAATTCGTGCTCATCTTATATACCATTACCTATCTTATTTACCATTCTATATCTTCTATATAACTTCTCCCCGCTTTTCATTCTTCTTATTTCTATTTTATTTAATTCATTTTAATTTAAATCATTATATTTATATTTTTTGTCCATTCTTTCCAAATTATCCATTTATCTCATTCCCTATAGTAAGAAAAACAAAAGAATTTCTCCTGAAATCACTGATCAGAGTATGATGCCTTTCTATCCTCCCCTAAATTAATATTTAAAATAACACCTGATACCCAATCTGATTCTGCTTAGTACATTCTACCGACTAATCTTTAAAGAGAAAAAATAATAAATTCATAATAATTAATATAATTAGATAATAAATCTAAATATTAAATCTTATAACATTCCGATTGTCTATTTCGAAAAACAAGTGCTACAATTTTATTAAATTTTAAAATCTGTCATTACTAAACATTTCAATATTTTAATCTTTTATTAATTCTTATAACATTCTAGTTTTCTATTTCTAATACATAATACCATCTTATGTACCTTGCAGAATCTTCTTTTTTTAAAAAAATTATACCTTACCCTTCATCCCTAAAAAAAAATCCTTTTTTCCCATCTTGTTTCATACCTTTGTGGCTTTTCCCTCCCTTTTCCCTCCCTTTCTTATCCCCCCTGGCCTTTTTACCCCCCCCTTACTAACCTCCGCCTTTTTAGCTTTCCCTCTCTGTTGTAATCCTTTCTCCTTTTGCTCAGTAACATTGAGTTGGTTTTGCATCTTATTTTTTCCTTTCTTAAGTGTTTTTTTTAAGTCTTAAGTCCTTCATTTTCCTTCCTTTCTTTCTCCTTTCTCTCTTAGTTAATTTTTTAAATTCACCGAAGATGGCGTCTTCTTCTTCTTTTTCTTCTTCTCCTTCTATTTCCTCCATCTGTTGTTGTGTTTGCTGATAAATAGCAAGCGCCATTTCTAAAGAAAGGAAAGCTTCTTTCACAGCATCCTTACTTTCTTGATATTCCTTTCTAAGTTCATCATCAGATAAAGCCATTCTTTGTTCCAGAGACATCAATCAGTCCAAACAATGCACAAAGTTCTCGCTTTCTCTTCCTGGGGTGGTATCAGTAAAAGGGAAAGGAAAAAAAGCCCAATCTGTATTTTACAGCCTTGTTGCAATCAATTTCTAGTCTCAAGATCTTCAAGGCATCTCCTCCAGCAAGATCTTAATATTTTTTTTTTGTCCTCTCCCTTCCCACTTATAACAAGAAGCCAAGTTTTTACCTTTTATAAAAAAACAACAGGTTTCTCAATGGCCATTTGTTGATTCCATAGGGAAGGAGGGTAAACTTTCCTTTCAGCACCTCAATTTTGCCGCTTGAAATCCTCCTCTGGAAACCAAGTATTTTTCAAAAAGTCATAGTTCTTAGGATTAAACGCCTCTTAAAGTCCTGGATCAGCCAAAAAATTTTCTCTTGTAAACTTTCTCCCCTCTTCCTCCTGCTCAGTCTTACCCAGCTGCCGGCTTCTTTGTGGCGGCCATTGCAGACCGCCGCTCGACCGCCTTGGGAAAAGGGATTTTGCCGGCTGGGGAGGGTGTCTGCAACACCCCCAAACCCTTCACCAGCTCCCCCCTATCTTCAGCTGCCTCTGCAAGGCAGCCTTAGCCTCTAAACCCGTCCGGATCGGAGGCACCAAAACAGCTAGCGTGGCAGGGATCGCGCAGGATCGCGAAACCCTGTCGCTGGCGAAGCCGACAAACCGGAAGTTTCCAAACCAGCCAGTTCTTTTTATTAAGTTTTTTTCTATTTTAACAACAAAAACAACAATACCATCTTTCAATTTTACAGTGTGTCGGTTGGGTACATATATCTTGTGCACATAATAATATTATTGTACATTTCTTTCTTACTTATATTTATAAACCATTCTAATCAACATTTTATATCATATTATTCAATATTATATTATATTGATATTATAATGGCTGGCTTTCAAGAACATATTTCATCCTGGCTAAGTTTTATTCATTCTCTCATTCATTCAAGGTCAATCAGTTTTAGTATATTATTAGTATTATCACATATTTCAGTTTGTTACTCGTTTATCTAACCATTTGTAAAATAAATCCCAAATATTATAATGCTCTTTGTCTTCCTGTTCTCTAATTGCCATTGTTAGCCTACTCATTTCTGCACATTCCATTATTTTCTTAATTGTTGGAATTTTCTCATTTTTTCCAATGTTGTGCAAATGCAATTCTAGCTGCTGTTAAGCCAGCCAGTTCTTTGCTTGCCCTTCCTTCTTCTTGTCCCACTAACCGTTCCTAGCGTCGTGAGCCTGAATTTGCACGTATGACCTGGCCAAAGTAAACCAGACGTAATCTTGTGATTATTATTATTTTTAGCTTCTAGCGATTTGGTTTTATACGAGTTCACAGCTCTCAGTTAGTTCTGGCTGTCCCTGGTATAAAGGCAGTAATTTAGGCCAGCAGCAGAGTTCTTAGTGTGCAACGTTCACATCTGAACCTCATTAGAGGGAAGAAACTATTGCTTTTTATATCTATATCCATATCTCTGCTTTCGCTTGGACTTGCTTGGGCAGGTCCCTCCAGTGCAGTGGGCTCAATGGGGTGGACCTGCGGGGCCGGCACCTAGAACGCGGCAGCACCGGCATGTTTGAAAAGTAAAGCAAAGCCAGAGGTCGGTAATTTATGCTGCAAAGAATCACAAAAGCTTCTGGGCTGTTTACAAGAAGGGACTCACATGTCAATGCAATTCAGCAACATAAAATAAAGAAATACAAATAAAACAAATCAACAAGAATCGGCAAAGCATCTCTGATTAGATTTTATTCACTACTAGAATCTAATCAGAGATGCTTTGCCGATTCTAGTGCAATGACCTGCTCCAGCAGGGTTAGAAAGGAGTGTGTGTGTATGTGTGTGCATGGCTGTCAAAACTCCAAAAACAGGTCAAATAGCTTTGGGGAGGCCAGTCATAAATTAGAACGCTTGCTAAGCCACTGGCCATTAAGTGAGGACCACTTGGTTTGCCAGTCACCAGCAAGCCACGCCCACCCAGTCATGTGACCAGCAAGCCACGCCCTCAAATTAGGCCACGCCCACAGAAATTTGAATCCTGCCCCTGGGTGAGGGGCACTGAGGATGAGTTTGTAGCACCAGGTGGGGGGAGGACTGAAAAAGTTTGGGAACCACGGCTCTAGTCTCTGCCATTTCCGATGAAGGGCTGCCCATTCCAGTCTCCCCTTAAATGCCTCATGGGGCACCCACAACTTCTGAGATTCTCCAGGGAAGAAGGCAAAATATCCAAGGTCTGAAAGTTTCAGCAGAGGGCAGTTTGGATCGGTTCCTGGCACCCTCCCTCCCTCCCTCCCTCCCTCTCTCCCTTCCCTCCCCTCCCTCTTCCCCAGTCTTCCTCCCCTTCCTCCTTCCTGCCTCTTCTTCCCTCCCTCCCTCCCTCCTTCTTCTTTTCCTTCCTCCTTCCCTCCCTCCTTCCCTCTCTCCCTCCCTCTCTCCCTCCTCCTTCCCACCTTCCCTCTCTTCTCTTCTCTTCCTCCCTCCCTCCTTCTCTTCCTCCATCCCTCCCTCCCTTCTTCCCTCCCTCTCTTCTTCCCTCTCTCCCTCCCTCCCTTGTTCCCACCTTCCCTCCCTCTCTCCTTCTCTCCTTCTCTTCCTCCCTCCCTCCTCTTCCTTCCTCCTTTCCTCCGTTTCCTCCCTCCTCTTCCTCCCTCCCTCTCTCCTTCCCTCCCTCCCTCCCTCCCTCCCTTATCCACTCCTTTCCTCCTTCCCTTCTTCCCTCCCTCCCTTCTTCCCTCTCTCCCTCCCTCCCTTGTTCCCACCTTCCCTCCTTCTCTCCTTCTCTCCTTCTCTTCCTCCCTCCCTCTCTCCTTCCCTCCCTCCCTCTCTCCTTCCCTCCCTCCCTCCCTCCCTCCCTTATCCACTCCTTTCCTCCTTCCCTTCTTCCCTCCCTCCCTTCTTCCCTCTCTCCCTCCCTCCCTTGTTCCCACCTTCCCTCCCTCTCTCCTTCTCTCCTTCTCTTCCTCCCTCCCTCCTTTTCCTTCCTCCTTTCCTCCGTTTCCTCCCTCCTCTTCCTCCCTCCCTCTCTCCTTCCCTCCCTCCCTCCCTCCCTCCCTTATCCACTCCTTTCCTCCTTCCCTTCTTCCCTCCCTCCCTTCTTCCCTCTCTCCCTCCCTCCCTTGTTCCCACCTTCCCTCCTTCTCTCCTTCTCTCCCTCCCTCCCTCCTCTTCCTCCCTCCCTCCTCTTCCTCCCTCCTTCTCTTCCTCCCTCCCTCTCTCCTTCCCTCCCTCCCTCCCTCCCTTATCCACTCCTTTCCTCCTTCCCTTCTTCCCTCCCTCCCTTCTTCCCTCTCTCCCTCCCTCCCTTGTTCCCACCTTCCCTCCTTCTCTCCTTCTCTCCTCCTCTTCCTCCCTCCCTCTCTCCTTCCCTCCCTCCCTCCCTTACCCACTCCTTTCCTCCTTCCCTTCTTCCCTTCCTCATTGGATTGATTTTCATCCCCCCCTTCTTTTATTTTATTTTTTTTACAAGTAACTCAAGGCGGGGCCCAACACACCTCCTTCCTCCATGCAACCCCGTCTCGCTGAGCGACAGAAAGATGGGGCGGTGTAAGTCCAAGAGCTAGCTGCTGTGGAGTTTTGCACCCCAGTCTCTGGGCTGGGAAAGGGGCGGAGAGGGAAAGCGAGGCGGCTGCCTTTCCCAGGCGCCCGGCGGGAGCAAGAGGGCGAGCGTTAGTACCCAGGGCCAGGCGATGGCCTTCTTCGTGCTTGGCTCTCCGGCTGAAGAGCAATGAGGCTCCCTCCGCTTGTCATCCCCAGCCACCCTGCAGCTCTGGGGCCTCGAGGCGGGGGAGGGGGCTTGGGAGGGGAGGGGGAGCAACAGGGGGCTTGGCTACCCACGTTTAAACCCACCCACTAGGCCACCCTCCCCCTCCCCCAGCAATCAGGGCACCAACTCTCTGAGCAAATGTACTTGATGGATCAGAACAGAGCTGGAAGGGGCCTTGGAGGTCATCTAGTCCAGCCCCCTGCTCAATCAGGAGACCTTAATCCCATTTCAGACAAACGGTTGTCCAATCTGTTCTTAAAAACGGGCATCTCCACCCCATTTGAGACAAGCGGTTGTCTCGTCTGTTCTTTTTCTTCTATTTTTTTTTGAATTTTTTTTTATTAAATAAACATTAAAAACAGCTGAACACAATGCGACTTTCTTGGCTGTCATTTTGGCCGTACAAGCTATAGTATAGAAATAAATATAACAGTTAATTTTCCCTTTTCCCTTCTGTTGTTGATATAATGCTAGTTACATATTTGTTTCGATTTGCATTTATATACATATTTACAGCTCAGCTTCTTATTCATCCCCTTTTTTCCCTTTGTAGTTTTTATAGGCATCTCATGTTGGTCCATTATATTTCATTTTCTTCAATTTGCAAAGCTTTTACTTTCAGTCCTATAAAGCATCAACAATTTCTTTTTTTTTTTCCCCCCTTGATTCCAGTCTGATCCATTTTACTCCAGACTTCTTAATGCTCTGTCTCACCCTTATCCTTGATTTCTAGTCTGTCCATCTCTGCACAGACTAATATTTTCCTGATTATTTCACTTTCTCATGCAGGGGTACCTTCATTCTTCCAGTTTGGGGCAATCTAGTCTGTTCTTAAAGACCTCCAGTGATGAAGCACGCCCACAACTTCTGGTGGCAAGCAGTTCCACTGGTTAATTGTCCTCCCTGTTAGGAAGTTAATTCCAGATTGCTTCTCCCCTTGATTAATTTCCATCCATTGCTTCTTGTCTTGCCTTCTTGGTGCTTTGGAGAATAGCTTGACCCCCCCTCTTCTTTGGGGCAGCCCCTCAGATACTACAATGCTGCTATCCTGTCCTTCCTCCCTCCGTTCTTCTTTTCTCTGGACCAGCCAAACCCAAATCCTGCAGCCGTCCTTCATATGTTTTAGTCTCCAGTCCCCTAATCCTCCTGGTTGCTCTTCTCTGCACTTTTTCCAAAGTCTCAATATCTGTAATGGTGGTGACCAAAACTGGTTGCAGAATATTCCAGGTGTGGCCTTACTAAGGCTTTACAAAGCGGTACTAATAACATTCCGCGTGAGTTTGATTATGTAGACGGCAACCCACTTGCCGGGACGTACAAGGCTGGCCAACCTTGGAAACAAGATACTGGACTGCATGAGGTCCTAGCTGGTACATCGATGTGCAATGCAGTGACCCAAACTGGATGCAGGAAAAGAGTAGCCTTCCACTCCCCCGCCCCCCCACCTCCGTCCAAGCTGTTGTAAAGCTGGAAGGGGGCCACGGAGGCCATCAAGCCCACCCCTTCTCTCTGTGCATCATCTTCCTTTCTTTTCCCTGCCTGCGTTTGGATAACCTGTGGCAACTCCGTCGGGGTGGAGCTGTGGGTAGGTTGATTGTGTGTGTGTGTGTGTGTGCGTGTGTGTGTCTTCTGTGTCGTTGCACAGCCTGGGCCCCCTTGAAGAGGAGGTGAGCTTCAGCTCCCAGAAGCCGAAAAGTGCTTTAAGGCTTAAAACCCGCCAATTCAATGCAAAAATGATCTGTCTGTTGATGTTTCTACAAACCAGTCCATTCTCCCCCCTTCTCTTGTTGTGTGTGTATGTGTGTATGTAGGGAGGGGGCTTCAGAGGGCAGACCTTCCTCTCCTGCCCCCTTACCCCCACCCTTCCCAAATCTGGGCACCACTTCAGTGCCTGGTGAAGCACCTGCTGATTCCCTGGGGGGCAAACTCCCTCTCCGCCTGGCCTGGCTGCTGCCAGGAGATCGTGCCGGCCGGCCGGCTGTTGGGAGGCTTCCCAATGCCTGAGCCGCTCTTGCCAGACACCCCCGTGCCCCCTCCCCTTCCAAGATGACATCTCCTCTTTTTTTTCCGGCATCCACCTCGATGCCGTCTCCATGGGAACCGTCTGGGGGTGTTGGCTGCTTGCTGCAAGGAATCTCCAGATGCAGGCAAACCAAGGTGGCAAAGGGCTGGCGTGGCCGAGGGGCGGGATGGGGGCACTGCTTGGACCAGGGCTCAGCAAGGATTGAGAGGGTCTGCCACCCCAAACCTACCCACCCACCCACCCCAAATCCCCAGAAAGGTGAGTTTGCATGTTGGGGAAGGGAGGAGAGAGAGAGAGAGAGAGAGGGAGTTTGGATGCCAGGTAGGTAGGTAGGTAAGTTTGAATGTTGCCTTTTTCTTGGTGCATTTGTGAGTTGCCTGGCAGAGGTGGTGTTTTTTTTTGGGGGGGGGGAGGGTTCATCCAATGCACACCTCCTTTTCTCAACCCTGCGCATTTGCTCTTCTCGTAGGGATCTGTGTGCGGGGATGCCCGGACATGTTGCTGTCTAGCCAGCCATTTGCCTGCCTTGCCATGCCAGCTTTTTTGGCCTGGCTGCTTCCCCCCCCCCCCCCCGGCCTCCTTTCCACAGCCAGGGTCTCTTGATGGGCTGTGAGTTGCCCAAGGCAAGGGTCCATGTGCTAGGTAAGTAAGGGGCGTCGGAACCCCCCCCCGGGTGAATTCGCACCCGTGCCGTAAATTGCTACGGATTCGTTGGCAGGCGAGAGAGCCCAGGTTTCTCCAGACTGGGTTTTCCAACCGGCTTGGGACTACAACTCCCATCCCCCTCTGCTCTGCAGCAGTTGCCACCCAGACCTCGCTCACAAACTGAGCCCTTTCTGGGGGAGGAAAAGGTTGAACAGGGATTTGTGAGTCTGAGGGTTGCGGTTTTCCAGGCACTTCAGGTAGCAATCCATCCGGTGCAGTAACCCGACTCCAATTCCATGCAATTCTGCTTTTGAGTCCAATATGCAAGTATTTTGATTTCTCCTGCAAAGAAAAGTTGCTAAATTCTCCAGCTGTTTGAAAGGGTGGGGGGGAAAAAAACTTTATTTTTAATTTTTTTTACTGTAGAGGCCAGGAGCTGTTGAAATTACACTTGGGAAAAACAAACAAACAACAACATCACAATTATATTTTGTGAAATGACGAATGTTGCAGTCATTGTGGGTCTATCTATCACAATCAAAATGGACGGTTTTTTTGTTCTTTAAAACCCCTACAAGCCGGTTTTAAGTGCATTGTACGAGAGGTTTCCAAGCAGGCAGACTGTTAAAAGGAGGTGCAGTGATGTAGTTGCGCACTTTATCTCCCAAAGTGGAATGGAATGGAGAATGGAATAGAATATAGAATAAGGAATGAAAACAGAGTAGAATTTAGAATAGAATAGAATTTAGAACAGAACAGAATATAGGAATAGGGTAGAATAGAGTATAAAGTAGAGGAGAAAGGAGTGGAATGGAACGGAACAGAGAAGAACAGAATGCAGAAAATATGCAGAATAGAATAGAACAGTACAGAATAGTTGGAAGGGACCTTTGGAGGTCTTCTAGTCCAACTCTCTGCTCAGGCAGGAGACCCTATCCCATTCCAGACAGGTGACTGTTCAGTCTCTTCTTAAAAACCACCAGTAATGGAGCATCCACCACTTCTGGTGGCAAGCTGTTCCACTGACTAATTCTCCCTATCAGGAAGTTTCTCCTTCATTCCAGGCTGCTGCCTTCCTTGACGAGTTTCCATCCGTTGCTTCTTGTCCTGCCTTCAGGGGCTTTGGAGGATAGGTTGACACCCCCCCTCCCCTCCTTTCCTGCTATCAACCCCTCAAATATTGGAAGACTGCCAACATTTCCCTCCTTGCTGGAGACCTGTGACCAGTGTGGGGAAAGAAGGCCAACCATTCTCATGTTGCATCTGTTCTTCATTGCCACGATGTAAAAAGAAGATGTTGAGACTCTAGAAAAAGTGCAGAGAAGAGCAACCAGGAGGATGAGGGGACTGGAGGCTGAAACATACGATGAACATTTACAGGAACTGGGCCTGGCTAGTCTAGGGAAGAAAAGGACCAGGGGAGACATGATAGCGGTCTTCCAATATTTGAAGGGCTGCCACAGAGAGGAGGAAGGGGGTTCAAGCTATTTTCCAAAGCACCTGAAGGCCAGACAAGGAATAAGGGATGGAAACTGACCCAGGAGAGATTCGACCTGGAAATAAGGAGAAACTTTCTGACTGGGAGAACAATTAACCAGTCTTTGGAAGTTGTGGGAGCTTCATCCCTGGAGGCTTTCAAGAAGAGACTGGACTGCCATCGGTCAGAAATGGTGTAGGGTCTCCTGCTTGGGCAGGGGGTTGGACTAGATGACTTACAAGGTCCCTTCCAACATTGTTAATCTGCATCTATCTAAAATGATCAAAGGCCTAGAGGCTAAACCTACAATGAATGGTTGCAGGAACTGGGCCTGGCTATTCTAGGGAAGAGAAGGACCAAGGGAGACAGGAGAGCAGTCTTCCAATATTTGAGGGAGGGTCTGCCCCAGAGAGGAGGGAAGGGGTCAAGCTATTTTCCAAGGCCCCCGAAAGCCAGACAAGGAAGAATGGATGGAAACTGACCAAGGAGAGATTCAACCTGGAAATAAGGAGAAATTTTCTGACTGTGAGAACAATCAACCCATGGGACAGATTTTCTCCAGAAGTTGTGCGAATTTCATCCCTGGGGGTGGAGTGTTTCAGAAGAGATGGGACAACCATTTGTCTGAAATGGTACAGGTTTTCTTTGCTTGAGCAGAGGGTTGGACTAGAAGATCTCTAAGGGCCCTTCCAGCTTTGCTGTTCTGTTCTTCAAGGCCACCAGGGCATGGTCTGACTAGGACAGAGGGGATACTGCCAAACTCTAATGATTATTCTACTATTCTACTACTCTATCCTTATTCAGGATGGACTCCAACATCTCGGGGGGTGGGGAGACCCAACAAGGCGCTTTCTGAGCCTTGTTTCTTCTTCGTTAAAATGCTCTTTTGTCTCCTCCGTGATTCAGATCCTGAGCCAGGATCCTTTGGGAGCGTTAAGTGTCCCTGTGTGTTTTGGCACCCACAGTGGTGCGTCTTTTGCTTCCAAACGGAGGAGCAG
>CM066328.1:2786655-2919155 GCA_033807585.1 Hydrophis major
TTCCTGCTGTCTTCCCCAGTGTCAGAAGTCAGAGAGAAAGAGAAAAGAGAGAGAAAGAGAGAGCAATACAGAGATGGATAGATAGAGGTAGGTAGGTAGGTAGATATAGAGAGACATGATAGATAGAGGTAGGTAGATGATAGAGCAAGAGAGAAAATGATAGAGAGATAGAGGTAGATATATAGATAGATAGACAGAGTTAGAGGTACAGATACAGAAATAGATAGAGGTAGGTAGGTGTAAATGATAGGTAGGTAGATAGAAGATAGATAAATGGTAGATAGATAAATAGATGGTAGATAGATAGACAGACAGAGACAGATAGATAGATGATAGATAAGGTAGATAAAGATAGATAAATAAGTAGGTAGATAGGTAGATATAGATAGAAGATGGTAGATAGGTAGACAGAGAAAGACAGATCAATGATAAATAAGATAGATACATAGAGAGATTATAGGTAGATAGATATATGATAGATATACATAGATGACAAATAGAAGATGGTAGATCCTCCACTTAGAGACAAACAACCTACTCTCTAATAAACAATTTGGTTTCAGAAAAAAACTATCATGTAATCTGCAACTCTTACACTGCAAAAACATATGGACTACACAACTCAATCAGGGCAAAGCAATAGTCTCAATCTACATAGACTTCTGTAAAGCCTTTGATTCAGTGGTACATGACAAACTACTCCTAAAACTAAAATCTTATGGTATCTCTGGACAATGCATAACTGGATAGAAGCATTCCTGTCAAACAGACAACAAATGGTCAAAATTGGGAGCGTCCCATCAAATTCTGTACCTGTCAACAGTCGTGTCCCCCAAGGCAGTGTTCTAGGACCAACTCTCTTCATACTCTACATAAATGACCTCTGTGATCATCTCAAGAGCAACTGTGTTCTCTTTGCTGATGATGTAAAGCTATTCAACACTACAGACAATACTGCTACCCTTCAAAAAGATCTTGACTATGTATCAGAATGGTCAAACAAATGGCAACTTCAAATCTCAACAAGCAAATGCTCTGTTTTACATATTGACAAAAAAAAATCAGAAAATAAAATACAGGTTGAATAGTCAAGATCTTGTTGATGATCCAAGCTCTGGAAAAGATCTTGGAATACTCATCTGTAATGATTTAAGTGCTAGAGCCCACTGTAACTACATAGCCAAAAAGGCATTAAGATTGTTAACCTAATCTTACGTAGCTTTTTCTCTGGTTATATTACACTGATAACTAGAGTATACAAAACATTTGCTAGACCAATACTCGAACACAGCTCATCAGTCTGGAACCCACATTACTTATCTGATATTAACACAGTTGAGAAAGTCCAGAAATATTTCACAAGAAGAGTTCTCCACTCCTCTACTCGTTGCAGAATACCTGATGCCACCAGACTTGAAATTCTAGACCTAGAAAACCTTGAATTACGCCGCCTTCGATCCAATCTAAGTATAGTATATAAAATCATACATTGCAATGTCCTACCTGTCAATGAATACTTCAGCTTCAATGATAACAATCCAAGTGCAAACAATAGATACAAACTCAAGGTTAATCACACCAAACTTGATTGCAGGAAATACAACTTCAGATAGATAGATAGATAGATAGATAGATAGATAGATAGATAGATAGATAGATAGATAGATAGATAGATAGGCAGATAGATAGGCAGATAGGCAGATAGGCAGATAGGCAGATAGATGATAGATAGATAGATAGATAGATAGATAGATAGATAGATAGAGAGATAGAGAGATAGATAGAGAGATAGAGAGATGAGAGAGAGAGAGACAGATATAGATTACAGTAAATAAAGATAGAGATGATGGATGGATGGATGGATATGGTAGATAAAGACCCATCAATTGTGCAGCCGGCTGAGCAGCTGCAGATCCTCACCCCGCAGAGTTTTCCCCGGGCATCCATGCTTCTCGTCAGAGGCAAAATGGTTGGGGGGACCTTCTCTCCCCTCTGCTTCTTTTCTAGGTGCCTGAAGCCCGCAGCTGTGGCCCCACCGGCCCTCCCCTGCTGCCCACCACGGCCTAGGTCCCACAGGAAGAATGGGGGCTGCCTGACTGGCCAGGTTCCACCATTGCCTAGGCCTTTCCTCTCCCCGCACCTTCAGCCTCCCGGTGGGTTTCCGTCGCTGCTGTGATGGATGACGTCTCGACCCTGGATTATGAATTGCTGTCTCCCGGGCAGAGGGAGTCCAGCCCCGGGACCCCGGGTATGGACGCCGAGCAGAAAACCGTCTTTGCCTTCGTCATCTTCCTCCTCATCTTCCTCGTGATGCTCATGGTGCGATGTTTCCGTATCTTGCTGGACCCTTACAGCCGCATGCCAGCCTCGTCCTGGACTGACCACAAGGAGGGGCTGGAGCGTGGCCAGTTTGACTATGCTCTGGTCTAGCTGGAGAGGGGGGCCTTGACTCCAGGTGGGGGCCCTCCCCTGGAGTTGCTGCTTCCGCCCAGGGAAGGTTGGCCGAGGGGGTCCCTGCTCTGTGCCAAGCTGTGTTTCTCTGTGAGGTGTCTGTTTTGGGGGGCTTGCACAGGATCCCCCCATCTTTGCTGTGGCTTTTTCGGTGTTTCTTTGTGTCGTAGAGATGGAGGTGGGTGTCATGGGGGAGTGGCAGCCAGGAAAGGGGAAAATGGGGTTTGCAGGCCCCGCTTTGCAAACGGGGAGCTCACTGACCGGGTGCAAAAATCCAGGAATTCGCCCTCTGCCAGTCCCACCCACCAAAGTGGCGTGCAAATTTTGCAAGCTTGGGAGCATCCCCTGCCTTAAGCTGGCTTGTTAAAAAAGATGACAATATTTTTTTTTTAACCCAGTGGCCAAAGGAAAAACCCCACACCTCACCTGCAAATTCACACGGAGGCCTTAAATCGCCACCTGGCCTCTTAAAAG
The DNA here is from genome assembly GCA_033807585.1 of Hydrophis major. Classification (NCBI taxonomy): domain Eukaryota; kingdom Metazoa; phylum Chordata; class Lepidosauria; order Squamata; family Elapidae; genus Hydrophis; species Hydrophis major. The sequence continues at coordinate 2,789,581 of CM066328.1, forward strand.
ACCCTTTTCCGGCCCAGCTAGCCTACCTTGCAAGGTTGTTGGGGACATTCCTGACCAAAAAATGCCAGCAGGTGACGTGATGCCTCATTTTTGAAATAGCTTTCGCGGCCTGGAGCAGAAAGGGGGTCGGCCTTTATAACATGTCCTATGATTCCCAGCCTGGGAATTAAAGAGGGCTGTGGAGGGCGCAGGATGATGGTGTGTGTTTGTTTACCATCCAAACCAAAACACTCCCTTCTTTTTTTTTATTTTTGCAAGCAAAAATCTCCTTTTTTTTTTTTTTGCCTTGAAGGGTTCTCTGTGGGTCGGTGTTCAGTGTGTGTGTTTGTGCGTGTGTGTGCATTTGTATATGTGTGTGATGACCAAGTGTGATCTCTGGAGAGTCTCTTGTGTCGTTTCCGATAACAAACAGAGCTGGGATTATCCCAGCAGACGCTCTGCGGCACCCATTAACTATTCATTAATGACCTGGATTAGTAGTAATAATGACCAGAAAGAAGATTAATCAAGGGATTGATGCTTTCGGGGGAGGAGGGAGCAAAAATGGGAATTAAAAAGCAGCTTTCATGGTGTTAAGCCAGTAATTCTCCACCTCAGCCATTTTAAGATGGCTGGACTTCAACTGGCTGGGGAATTCTGGGAGTTGAAGTCCAGCCATCTTAAAATGGCGCTAAGATTCAAGAAATAGTTCTAACTGAATGGGAGAATCCATTTTTTTGGCATGGGGGGGCCGGATTAGCAAAGATCAATGCTGGGTGGTGATGGTGGTGGGGGAGAAAATAATTTAGGAGAACTCTCCCCCCTCTTGGCTTGGGCTTCCAGGGTGAATCAACTGAGCTGGGAGGGGAGGAACATTCCAGCCTCTTGCCCATAGATAGAGGCCTTGCTGGGGTTTCCCCCCCCCCCTCCATTTGGGGCAGATTGGGTGGAGGAGGCAAGCAAGGGTGGACTGCTACCAGTTTGCACTGGTTCAAGCGACCCGGTTCCCAACTGGTTGTTCATTTTATGGCCGGTTCGGTGAACCCATTTTGGATCCCAGATAAGTCCAGGGCCTGCACACTGGCTCAAGGATGGCAAAAAAACGGCCCCCTTGGAAGCTTGGGAAGGCTGGAAATGGGCCTGTTTCTGGAGAGCCTCCAGAGTCTGGCAAGGATGTTCTCGCCCTCTTGGAGGCTCAAGGAAAGCCTCCGGAGTCCACGGAGGGTGAAAAAAAACACCTCCCTCCAGCCGTGGTGCAGGAGGCTGACTAGGCCATGTCCAACTTGGCCACTCCCAGCCAGCCACCGGGCGAGAATGTTTGAAGTCCAACCCTGGTTGCAACGGGATCCAGGGAGATTCCCCCTTCCCCTCTGTTGGGCTTGTCCTGGGAGTGGAGGCGGGGGTCCTGAACTGTTCTTATTGGGGAGGGAGGAGGCAGAGAAGGAAACCGGCCTGGACCTCTTTGGAAAATCCAGGTTTGAGTGGCCACAGATTGTAAATAAATGGACAGGGGAGGTTGGACGGGAACAGGAAATTCATAATTATGTTTTTTTTAAAAAGCATACGGTTATATTATCGTTATTGTTGTTGTTGCCTGTTTTTTAACCCTTTCTTGCTGCAATGGTCCTGATGTGCGTGTCGTCCCCCCACTCCAAGGGAGGGTTTTCCTTTCTTTGGGACCCTCAGCCCCCCACCTCAAATAGTCACGAGGCCAATGCTCGGATTTTGTTGCTGTGCGGCTTTGGCGGGTGCAGGGAAGAAAAAAAAAGAGGAATAGAGTGCCTCTGAACATGGAAGTTCTCCCCCCCAGAGAGGAGGGGGGAAAGAAGCCCCTTCCTCTCCTTTCCCCTCCCCCCAAATAATGGGGCTCAGGAGAAGGAGGGGTCAACCCCGCCAGTGGCCTTTTTCCCAAAATGAGTGTGGGGTGCCCCACCCACACAATTTCCTGCCCCTCCCCAACATTTTAAACTCTGCAAAAAAAACAAACCCCAAACACCACAACCAGGCCTTGAACCCTCAGGGAGCTGCCATCCAGGTGCCCGTGGAGGATGGGAGTTGTAGTCCAGCTCCCCCAGAGAGCGCTGCCACAAAGCTGCAGCGAAGACCAGCCAAATTGGAGGCAGCGCTACTATACAAATATAACAGATAATCAGAGTTGGAAGGGACCTTGTAGGTCATCTAGTCCAACCCCCCCCCAATATCTTCCGAAGGTCTCGGTTTGCAAATTGCCACCATGAGGATTGGCGCCTTGAGGCTAGAATTGGCTTCCCAGCGCAGGGCCTGAGGAGGCTGGGCACCATCTTGGGAGATCGGGGTGGCGGGCAGGAGGAGCCCATGCTCGTTGGTTTGTGGGAGGTAGGGTGCAGGGAGGAGGAGAAATAGGGCATTCCCGCCCTGAACAGTTGGCAGCTTGTGGCAGGGAGTTCCGTAGACACCTTCCCTTTGGAAATGAGCTGGAACAATAGCCAGGCCTTGGGAAGTGAGGTGGGAGAAAGAGGCCGGGCTGAGACCCTGGGCTTAGGATGGGTGGGGGTGTGTGTGTCTCATTTGTGTCATCCTGTCTGTAAGAGCCTTCCACCCTCTAGGTTGTGTGTCTGTGTGTGTGTGTGTGTCCACAAATAAAAGCTGTTTTTGGTTGCTAAGCCCTGTCTCTGCCCTGTCTCTTGCTGTCCAGAAATGGCACCATCTCAGATGCTGGTCAGTCCTTTTGGTCAGTTGGGGTCCTTTGGATGGTGGGGGGGGGGGGAAGGAAACCAGGGAAATGACCTGTTTTCACACACCCGTTTTGCCTCATGTTACAACCTTTTCTTGCCGCTGACGTTTAGTAGAGCGCTGTCCTCGACACGTCAAGTCGCCTGCTTGCGAGAGTGAATCCAGCTTCCCCACTGACTTTCCTTGCCGCAAGGTCACACAAGGCGGATCGTGTGACACACCCACCCACTCACCCACACACCCCAGGGCACACATCACGACTGTTGTAAGTGCGAAACCCTTGCCAAGCACCTGAATTTTGACCGCCCAGCTGCAGGGGGGGGGGATGTCGCAGTGACAGCCGTTCATTGCTTTTTTTTTTTTCAGGGACTTGGGCGTGAGAGGGTGGGGTGAGCGGGTTGGACTAGAGGACCTTCAAAGGTCCCTCCCAACTCTGTGCATCTTAATTGGGAGAGGGACATTTGAAAGGGATGTCGTAACTTTTGAACTGTCCCTCACTGACCTGCTGTTCAGTCGAAGCCTACCTGTTGCACAATTGTGTGCTTAAAGGGACATTTGTGTGTGTGTGTGTGTGTGTATATGTGTGTTGAAGCCAGCCTCCCGACAAACCAGACAAACTGAATTTAACCCAAAATAACTTTATTGCTCGTGATAGAAAAAAAAAGGGGGGGGGCAAAAGCCCCCCAGATGGCCGGTTCTTGGTCCTGACTGCGGCCGACCCATCCCCCCCCAAATGGGTGCCCCCTTGCAGCTGCAGACCCCGGGGAAATTGGGGAGGGGGCTCTGGGTGAGAGAGAGGGGAAAAATCCCACATGCATAGACTTGACCTTGGCTACTGGGTTAAATTATCATCGTGGTCGCCATTATGAGTACAAGAGCAAGAAAAAGCAGCATGGCAGGAGAGGGACATTGAAGGCAGCAATGACCTGGGGAGGGCCCCCCCTCTGCTCTCCCCCCCCCCCGGTGTGGATCGGCCAGGGAGGGGGACACACACAAACACACACACACACGACAGGAGAGCTTCAAGTTTTCCAGACTCCCGAGACTGTCCTCCCCACCTCCCCTTGGATAATTTGGGGGGGGAGGGAGGAGGAAAGAAGGCTGGCTAGCATGGGTTTCCAGGTATCTTCAGAAAGACACACACACAGAGACAGGATTATTTTGGGGGGGGGGAGTGGCAGGCAAAGAGTACAACTCCCCCCACCAAAAGGGAGACCAAAGTCATATTTGGCATGAGAAAAACGGGAACGCTGCACCCAAACGTTTAAAAAAAAAAAAAAAGCCTTCGAAAGAATGCTGGGAAGGGGTCCACTTGAGGTCATCCAGCCCAGCCTGCTCCTCACTGCATTTGTAGTCAAAAAAAGAAAAAAAGAAAAGAAAAAAAAAGAGGCAAGATGGCAGTCTTAGGTGCGACTGAATTCCTGCTTGCTGCGGCTTTTTTTTTAACTGGTGGAGCTTTGCGGTCTCTCCGTCTAAGAAAGCGTTTGGCCTCCCTTGCAGGGTTGTTGGGTTTTTTTGGCCCGCTTGCCTTTGATGGAGCCAGCAAGCTGGAATCCCCCCCTCGCTTAGCTTGCCCGTATCCTCTCATCCTCTGGCCTTTAGGATACCCTCCTCCGAGTTGAGCCCGCGGGAGTGCAAGGGATTTTAGGATCAATGGCCTTTCATTGACTGACCGTTTCAAAGTTACGACGGCCCTGGAAAAAAAGGGACTCGTGGCCATTTTTAACACTTTTTCAGCCGTTGCCGCATCCCTGTGGTCATTATTTTCCACCTTCTGAGTTCGGCTTCAGATCACAAGTGAGCTTCCAATTTCCACTGCTAAATAAGACGGTGGGACTTGCCTCCTTTTAAGCCCTTCCTTTTCCCATTGTTGTTAAGTGAATCCCCGCAGTCGTTAACGTAGTAAGATGGCTGTTAAGTGAACCTTGCCTCCCTGTTGAGTGGGCTTGCCAGGAGGCTGGCCCCTGGGGGAAGCTGCAGGGTTTGTTAAGTGTGGAAAACAGCCATAAGTCGCTTTAAACTGTCACTAAATGAGTTGGAACAAAGGTTAGAAAACACAAAGTGGTTCTGTTGGGAATGGGGTTTAATCCCGGTTTGTTTGTGATTGTTCACCAATTCCTACCCCTCTTTTACTGGGGTGGGGGGATTATTTTACCCCGATAAAATATTATTTTACCCCCTAATAAAATAATAGCTGTTCTCTGCCATATTTCTCTGAAAAAATCCAAAATTTCCTCTTTTTTTTGCAAAAGCGATGCAAAATGAAGACGCAGCTCCTTGACTTACCACTGCAAGGGAGCTCCAAAATTTCTGTTGCTAAGAGAGACAGTTAAGCAAGTCTTGCCCCGTTTTTACAGCCTTTCTCACCACCATCGTTAGGCGAATCCCGTTAGTGGTTCCGAGGGTAATCGAGTGAATCTGGTTCCCCCCCCCCCCGTTGTGACTCTGCTCATCCGACAGTCACAAAAGGGGCTCACATGAACCCCCAAACTGCGACTGTCATAAATACATCAGCAATTTTGATAACATGGTCACAGGGATGCTACGACGGTAGTCAGTGGGGAAAATGGCTGTAAGTCACTTTTTTGCCAGGGACGTTGTAACTTTGAAATGGTCACTCGATGAACCATTGTGAGATGAGGACGACCTGTGGTTTCCTGTTTTGGGTTGCATCTGGTGAGTCAGCTGTACTACGGAGCCCATTTTGCACCAGGGCTTGCTGGTCGAGAGAGGATGGGGGGAAGGTTCCCACGTGAGGAGGAGGAGGAGGAGTGGGCAGTTGTCGGCAAGGCTTGGCGTATGCGGGTGAAATTTCCATCTGGGTGTTTGTGTGATCCGTGACTCAATCGGCTTGCTTCCCGTCTTGTCTGCCTTCTGCATCACAACAAGGCTTCAGAGTGGTGGGATGTTCCTGGTGCACACCGGTTCTATTGAACCGGTTGCACCAACAATCAGCTGGCCCTGCTCTATCCTGTCCTATATTTCTGCGTTTTTCAGCTCAGTTGTTTCACGCGGCACAGTGGATACCTGTGCCTCACCTGTGTTTATTTACCAAGGCCGGCCTAGAAGCTAAGCTGTGGTGCTTGAAAGTGATGTGTTTTGAACGCCGTATGCATGAAGCATACACTCTCATAGAACCGGTAGTAAAAGATGTTGAATCCGTTTCACACAGGATTGTGCCAGCACTGAGGTGGCGGGATGGCTGAGTTCACACAAACAGGTAGTCAAAAAACAACAACAACCCCCACAAACCACCATCTTTTCTCCAAGCACCAGAAGGAAGAAACAACGAATGGAAACAAATAAAGGAGAGAAGCCAGGAAAGAAGGTAAAACTACCTAACAGTGAGGACAATTCACCAGTGGAACTGCTTGCCACCAGAAGTTGTGGGTGGCTCCATCACTGCAGGGATTTTTAAGAAGAGATTAGATAAGATGCCCGTCTGAAATAGTTTAGGGTTTCCTGTCTTGGCAAGGGGTTGGACTAGAAGACCTCCGAGGTCCCTTCCAACTCTATTCCAATTCTGGTTTTCTTATGTCTTGTGAACCCAGTTTCCAAGTGACACGTCTGAGGAATGGCTGCAGAGGATGGGTATGTCTAGTCCCACGTTGATTATGCCACGTGTGCCAGAAGTGGCACGCAGAGCCATTTCCCCCAGCATGCGAGAGGTCACTTGGAAGGGCCCCAACTGTGCATGCGTGCATGCACCGCCAAACAGCTGATTGTTGGGTATCTGGCGCGCATGCGCAGGGGATGGAGGGGGGATGCACACACATGCGCAGAGATGCGTTGAGCCCAAGGGGATCACACTCGCATGTGCACATGTGCTGCGCACAGGGAAGGAATCGTGTGTGCGCTGTGCACGAGGGGGGAATCGCACACACATGCGCAAACACGTGGTGCGTGAGGAGGGATCGCGTGTGCATGTGCAGGGGACGTGGGAGGGCCCCAGCATGCATTACCTTCTGGGTGCTGGCATGTAAGTGAGCATGTGCAAGCGAGCAAGTGCGCAATTATTGGCATGGGAGCCGAAAAAGGTTAGCCACCACTGGTCTAGTCTAACGAAGAGAAGGTTGAAGAGGTGACATGATAGAGAGCAGTCTTGCAGTATTTGAGGGGCTGCCCCAAAAGAAGGGGGGGGGTCCAACCAGGGGTGGGATTCTATCGGTTTGCACCTATTCGCTAGAACCGGTTGTTAACATTCTAAGCAGTTCGGAGAACTGGTTGTTAGAAGAAATTTTTACTGAGCTAATCCTGTAAGGAAGGCAGGAAGGAAACATTCTGGTGTTGCTTATAGAAAGTGCCTCTCCATTAACCCTTATTACATTCTTGGCAGGACTAGACTTCCTGTCTCTGGAACTTCTCTGGAGTTTATTTTTCCCCTCCTTTGCTGGTACTTTGCTTGTGTGGGGTGACCATTCAAAGTTACAATGGCACTGAAAAAAGTGACTTATGACCATTTTCCACACTTACGACTGTTGCAGCATCCCCACAGTCATGAGAGGCCAGGCAAGGAAATGCGTCTCTCAATGTGAGTGATATTGAGTTGGCCATGCCCAGCCAATAACATGACCACCAAGCCACACCCACCCAGTCACATGACCACCAAGGCACGCCCATCGACAAAGCCACGCCCACAGAACCAGTTGTTAAAAATTTGAACCCCAACCCTGGGTCCAACCTATTCCCCAAAGCCCCTGAAGGATGGACGAGGAACAATTGGAAAAGTAACCAAGGAGAGAAGCAACTTGGAATGAAGGAGAAATTTAGGGACAATGAGAATGATCAACCAGTGGAACTGCTTGCTGCCAGAAAGTGGAACCTCCATCACAGGAAGTTTTAAAGAAGAGACTGGACAGCCCTTTGTTTGAAATGGGATAGGGCCTCCTACTTGAACGGAGGACAGGATGGGTTGGACTAGATGACCTCCGAAGTCCCTTCCGACTCTTGTTAACTTCCGCTTTCCTCCACAGACAGCCTAATTGCTCACCCGCCCTCCAAGGACAGACGGAGAGGGACCTCAATTCAAAGGTTTTGGGGCTGGATTGACAGAGGAAATAAAGCACTCAGGTGTGTCTCCCTGCCCCCTCCCCAAAAAGAACAAACCGAAGAAACGCAAGCTAGGGAATGCTGGCTAAAATGTGGCAGGGCTAACAGGGTTAAACCAGGCTTACATTTTCAAGTATTTTGGCCAGCAGAGGAGACCAATTCCTGTGCCCCCCCCAGGCTACTTGCTTCCTCCCCCGCCCACAAACTCTTTTGTTCCTTTGGGATGAGAAGAGATGATTGTCCCACTGAAATGTTTGAGGGCGTGCACACACAGCTCGGTTAGCGGACTCCAGGCTTGGGCATCGGCGTAAAACGGAGCAGGCGTCGACGCTCATTCGGCAGAGATCCCGTATCAAACCCAGGGATTTTGGGAGTGTTAGAAAATGGCGGAAGTCTGCAGGGAAGGGGGGAGGTCAAAAAAAGTCAAGATGGTGACCGCACGAGGGAAGCTTCTTTGGTAAATAACACACGGTGGACGGAAAGAGGCACGCTTCCATTGGCATGCTCAACCGAGGCCATCTTAGCTGGGGGGGGACACAGGATGGCAGGTTCCTCTGCCTCAGAGGACAATGAAGCAGGCCTAGCTGTCCTGGGTTCAAGGCACGCGGTGTGCGACCTGGGCGAAGAGGAAACACATGGGAGGTCATGTTTTTTCTTTTGCTTTGGTTTGGCCTCAGGATGCCCATCTTCCACGCCAGCCATTTTGTGTTGGTCCCAATTCACTCCTAGCAGGTGTTAGCCATGGAAGCGAGCGGATTTCGAAGGGTAGTGGGGAGGAGAGCACACAGGGCAAGCGAGGGACACCACCGAAGGGAGAAGGCAGAGAGACATGGCCGGAGGGTCATCGAAGTGGCCCTCTAGACTTCTCCTAGGTCCGTGATGGCGAACCGGTGGCACGCGGGCCAGAGGTGGCACACAGAGCTCTCTTTGTGGGCAGGCGCACTGGCCAGCTGGTCTTCGGTTTCCAGTGCTCCGTCCTATGCACAGGTGTTCCCTCGCACCCGTGTCCCAGTTTGGGCGCTCGATGCCGAAAAGGTTTGCCATTACTGTCCTCGGTGGCTGGGAGGCAGCTGGATGGAGAGGAGGGCCTTGTTGAGGAGGGGGCCAGGGGTACCCAAAGGCTGGGCTGGGTTCAACAGGGGGGGATGGGGGTCCTTCGAGCCCCCCCGGGTGGCAGAGGGCGGACGCTGGAAGAGCTGGAGGTGGAGGAGGGTTGAAAGGGAGCGTGTTTCCGCCTGGGCCCGGGTCTGGGGTCTCTGAGAAGGGGCCTAAAAGAGGTGAAGTTGCAGCTTCATCTTCAGGGCTTGGCCTGTCTCTCCGGCCACAGAGTCGAAGTCCTTGGCGGCCTCCGGTTTCGGCAGTTCTCGCAGGCGGGACATGACCATGCTGACAATCTCCAGCAAGTAGGTCCCGGGGTTGGCCAGCTTGCGGCCTACGTGGAGGTAGCTCAGGCCCTCTTTCTCCCGGATGCGGAAGTGCCCGTCGCTGTTGCCCTGTGCAATGACGTAGCGGATGTGGTTCTCCAGGGGCGCCACGGCAGGGAGGAGCTCCAGGATGTGCGCCTTCCGGCCCAGGTCCGAAAGATTAAAGGCGAACACCAGGGGCGCCTCCACATCGATGCTGCCCAAGCTCAGCCCTGGATCCTGTCACAGGGAAGAAAGGGGGAGAGGGTCAGATGGTCAAGGGTTTTTTTTGGGCGGGGGGGCTTTTTAGCCAGGACAAAGGCTTGGGAGCACTGGGGAGTGAGTGGTGGGAAACCACAAGGCTCCCTCTTGGGCCCAGGACAGTTCTAGGTCTTCATATTCGGCTTTGGGACAGAGACAGATTAGCCAACGTTGAAAGGGAGCCTGAAGGTCTTCTAGTCCAACCCTCCACCCAAGCAGGAGACCCTACACCATTTCTGAAAGATGGCAGCCCAGTCTCTTCTTGAAAGCTTCCAGGACGCTTTATAAAGCTTTAGCAAGGAACAGGCTGGACAACCGTTTGTCTGAAATACTATAGGGTCTCCTGCTTGAGCAAGGGGTTGGACTAGATGACCTCCAAGGTCCCTCCCAGTTCTGTTCTGATTGACTGAAACTTCCTTCTACAGATAGTCCACTTTTACCAACTTTATTCAGCAACCATTATCTTATCTTATCTTACCTTACCTTATCTCATATCTCATATCTCAATCTCATATTTTATCTTATCATCTTATCTTATCCTCTTCTCTTCTCATCTCATCATCTCTTCTTATCTTTTCTCACCTCATCTCACCTTGTCTTATAGCTAACACCCCAGAAGATAAGCTCAAGATCCAGAGGGATCTTGACAGACTTGAACACTGCTCCGTATCTAACAAAATTATTAGGAATATGAGTCACCTAACAGGTATTTGGGTTAGAAATATATAACCAGGATAAACATTTTAGTACTATGTCTTTAAGAGATTGCAAAAACTGCAATTGGGTGTGGTTTTTTCAAACAGCCATAAGATGGAGCCAGAAACTTGGACTGTCTTAGTCTTAGTCTTAGTTTTAATAGTGTCTCAGTCTCTGTTTCCTTCTGTTGGAAAGTATTGCTGTTCCTCCATTTTTCCCAATTGACTGATATTTCTGGATTTAATGTAAGTCTGATACTGAATTATTTTTGACACTGGACTTTGTTACTGAATTATCCCTGGATTGAAAAACTGGACTGATTTACCTGTGAATGACTTTGGACTGCCTATTTGAACTTTGTTTAAGCTTTCTGAAAGTAAAAACCTACATTTACTGTACAGTGTATCTGTGTACTGTGTGTGTGTTATTCAAACACTTCTCTCAAATATGTCCCCCTCTATGCGCTCATTCTCCTAATGGGGAATTACCTCAACAAAATGAAATTCAATGTAGAGAAAAGGAAAGTCCTACACTTAGGCAAGAAAAACCCAAAGGACACATACAGACTGGTGAAACCAGGCTCAATAGCAGGAACTGGAGGGGGATCTTGGAGTCTCAGTGGACAACCAGCGAAATAGGAGCCAATATTGTGCAGCAGCAGCCCAAAAAGCTAATGCAATCCTAAATTGCATTAACAGAGGGATACAATCGAGATCAAGGGAAGTACTAATACCACTCTATAAAGCCTTAGTAAGGCCACACCTAGAGTACTGCATCCAGTTTTGGTCACCACATTATGAAAAAGATGTTAAGACTTTAGAAAAAGTGCAGAGAAGAGCAACCAGGATGATGGGGGACTGGAGGCTGAAACATACGAATAACGGTTGCAAGAACTGGGCTTGGCTAGTCTAGGGAAGAGAAGGACCAGGGGAGACAGGAGAGCATCTTCCAATATTTGAGGGGCTGCCACAGGGAGGAGAAGGGGGTCAAGCTATTTTCTAAAGCACCCAAAGGCCAGACAAGGAAGAATGGATGGAAACTGGCCAAGGAGAGATTCAACCTGGAAATAAGGAGAAACTTTCTGACAGGGAGAACAATCAACCCATGGAACAGAAGTTGCCTTTGGAAGTTGTGGGATGGCAGTTGTGGGGTGCCATTAGTTGAGACTTTCAAGAAGAGACTGGACTGCCATTTGTCAGAAATGGTGTAGGGTCTCCCGCTTGGGCAGGGGGTTGGACTCGATGACCTACAAGGTCCCTTCCAACTCTGATTATCTGTTTATCACCGTCCTATCCTATCCTATCTCATCCAGGATGGATGTCCTTAAGTCTGGCCGGTCTGTCACATTTCATTTCACGATTGCACCATTTGACGCCTGAGTTGCCGGCCTCGGTTGGGGTCAGTAAGCGAGGAACTAGCTGGATCTGAACAAAAGGGCAATGAAGGAGGGGAAAAGAAATGGATTAGGTGACGGACACGTCTCATGAGGACTCTTCAGGTGAAATGTCACATCTCTTGAGAAAGAGGAACGAGAATTCAGTGAACCGAACGGAAGAATGCGACGAGCACTCCCCGGCGAGGTCCAAAGGATCCCTCCCCACTCCCTGATCTAAGCCCTTCCCTCTGGTTATGGGTGAGGGGAGTACGTGGGTTAAAAAAAAGGGTAGGGGGTTTCGTTCACAGCCACCCTGAGGGTTGTTGTTTTTTTTTGTCCCTCTGCAGAGGTGCCTTGATTAGATGAGCAACGATGTAGAAAAAGCGGGAGAAAATAAAACAACAAGAACGGGAATCATTTGAAAGCAGCCCTCCTGTTTTTGGAGAAGGGTCCCGCTCTGGTCTGAGGACATACCTGCTCTCCTTGGGTGCCATTCACGCTGCGCCGCTGGCGACCCCTCTTGGGGTATCCGTTGATTTTGCACTCGTAACAGGCCTCCGGAGACAATAGGTTCTCTTCGTCCTCTTCTGGGGGGGCCGGGAAATAGCTCTCCTTGGCGAACCCCAGTCCTGAGACACAGTGCCTGGGGAAGGGGGGGGGAGGGTATAAAAACATGAATTGGGGGTGGGGATCTTGAAAGGATTTGGGGGGGGGGTTGTCTCATTGGAGAAGGATCGGCAGAAAAACTGGAGGTGGAGTTAAACAAGCAATCAGCGTAGAATCCCTACATAGTCACAACTGGTCTGCTCTTTCTCACAATATTTGTGTGTGTGTGTTTGTGTTTTTTAATGACCCCCGTTAATTCCTTGCATCGGGGTGGAGTCTGGGAAACTGAATGGAGTGGAGTGTTGACTGGCCGGATGCTCTTCCTGTTGCCAGCATGGAGTTTTATTCGGCAGATATGTTCACGCCCAGAAAGAGAAATATCTGCCTCTACCGAGGATCGAATTCACAGCCTCCTGATTGTGAGGCGAGAGCTCCGCCTCTTAGGCCACCATGCCACATGCCCTGCTCTCTCACAACTGCCCTATGGAAATGCAATGGGGGGGGGGAGGAGAAAGGGAGACACTTACCCTTGCCCTGCCCGGAAATAGCCAGTGGGGCAGCCGCAGAGGTAGCCTCCCTCCGTGTTGGAACATCCGTAGCTGCAGGGGCTCCCTCCGGCTGCGCACTCATTCACATCCTGGCAGCCCCCCAGGGCTTGGTCGAAGTCGAAGCCGGATGGACAGACGCACTTGAAGCTCCCCAGGGTGTTGTAACAAGAGGCCGAACCGCAGACTGCTGAGCTGGAGCACTCGTTCTCATCTGGGGAGAGAAGAGGAGGAGGAGGGGATACTTACCAGCGGGCGAGTTCCCCGACTGTCCCTGAAGCTGGGGTGGGATTCTACCAGTTTGGACCGGTTTGAGCGAACAGGTAGTTCCAGGGATCATTTGCCCCCCCCCCCACTCGCCCCTGCCGTAGTCCAGGGGTCATCAACCTTTTGGACCTCAGGGACCACTAAACTCATAGTTTTAAATCCTGGGGACCACTAATATGAATTTTGACTGATGGTGATTTGCTGATGTTGGTGGGAGAGAGAGAGGGAGAGAGGGGAGAGGGAGAGAGAGAGAGGGAGAGAGAGAGAGAGAGAAAGAGAGGGAGAGAGAGAGGGGGGGGAGAGGGAGAGGGGGAGACGGAGAGAGAGAGGGAAAGAGAAGGAGAGAGAGGGGGAGGGGGAGAGGGAGAGAGAGAGAAAGAGAGGGAGAGAGAGGGGGGAGAGGGAGAGGGGGAGAGGGAGAGAGAGAGAGGGAGAGAGAGAGAGAGAGAAAGAGAGGGAGAGAGAGAGAGGGGGGGGAGAGGGAGAGATGGAGAGAGAGAGGGAAAGAGAAGGAGAGAGAGGGGGAGGGGGAGAGGGAGAGAGAGAGAAAGAGAGGGAGAGAGAGGGTGAGAGAGAGAGGGAGAGAGGGGGAGAGGGAGAGGGAGAAAGAGAGGGAGGGAGAGAGAGAGAGGGAGAGAGAAAGAGAGGGAGAAAGAGGGGGAGAGGGAGGGGAGAGAGAGAGAGAAAGAGAGGGAGAGAGAGAGGGGGAGAAAGAGAGGGGGAGAGGGAGGGGAGAGAGAGAGAGAGAGAAAGAGAGGGAGAGAGAGAGAGGGAGAGAGAGAGAAAGAGGGAGAGAGAGGGTGAGAGAGAGAGGGAGAGAGGGGGAGAGGGATAGAGAGGGAGAAGGAGAGGGAGGGAGGGAGGGAGAGAGAGGGAGAGGGAGAGAGAAGGAGGGAGAGAGGGGGGAGAGGGAGAGAGGGAAAGAGAAGGAGAGAGAAGGGGAGGGGGAGAGGGAGAGGGAGAGAGAGGGAGAGAGAGAAAGAGAGGGAGAAAGAGGGGGGAGAGAGAGGGGGGGAGAGGGAGAGGGAGAAAGAGAGAGAGGGTGGGAGAGAGGGAGGGAGAGAGAGAAAGAGGTAGAGAGAGGGAGAGAGGGGGGAGAGGGAGAGGGGGGAGAGGGGGGAGAGGGAGAGAGAGGGGGGAGAGGGAGAGAGGGAGAGGGAGAGAGAGAGAGAGAAAGAGAGGGAGAGGGGGGAGGGAGAGAGGGGGGAGAGGGAGAGAGAAAGAGAGGGAGAGAGAGGGAGGAGAGGGGGGGAAGGGAGAGAGAGGGGAGAGAAAGAGAGGGGGAGAGGGAGAGAGAGAGAGTTCCAATCTTACCTCAGGGGGCTGGCAGTGATGTTCTCTCTCTCTCTCTCTCATACACACACACACACACACAGGTCCCTCACACAACCCCACCCCCTCCAAGGCACCACATTCCTAACCTGCTTTTCAACTCCGTTCTCGGGGCAGGGGGAAGAAAGAGAGAGCCAGTATTCTGTGATCGGTAGAAAAACGGGGTGGGGGGATTTCCCTGCAGACTTTTTGGGGGGATTTTTCCCAGAGTCTCTGTCTGCAGAGACCCTGGGAAAATCCTCCCCCCAAAAATCTGCAGGAAAATCCCCCACCCCGTTTTTCTACCGATCGATCTTTCTTTATTTGGAACCTCAGGATACCGTCTCCAGCTCCGTTCTCAGGGGGAGAGAGAGAGAGAGAGACTTTTGGCTTCCTGCAAGGAAAGCAGCAGAAGCCGCAGAAGTCTTTCTTTCTCTCCCTCAAACTCCGCCAGAAAGGAGTCTTTGCCGGCGCAGCCTCTTGGAGCAAGGAGGCCTTGCAGGGTCCCAAAGACTCAGTTTGGGGGAGAGAAAGGAAGACTTATGCTGCTTTCCTTGCATGCAGCCAAAAAGAGAAGAAGAAAGAAGCAGAAAGAAGCAGATCGGTGGCCAGGCCAGGCCAGGCACGTGGGGCAAGTGGAGCCAGTTCTCACCTCCCCCTTTCTCCCCCTCCCCTCACTACCTCGTATTGTTCTCAATGCAAGCGATGCAAGCCTTGTGTTCCCGCGCAGGCTGGATTACTTGTTTTGGAAGGTGTTTTGGGGATGACATTTCTCTGCGGACCACCAAAATTTCCTATCAAACCACCAGTGGGCTGCGGCCCACCGGTTGGCAACCACTGCCCTAGTCTGTCCTTTCGCGTGCTCACTGAAGCAGGTGTTACAGCGGTTGAATCCCACCCCTGCCCTAAAGTGCTATGGATTAATCCTGGTTTATTTGGGAGCGGTCCTTGCTACTCTCTGAGCTTGGCGGTTTTCTTGTAGACGTTTTATTACCCAACTAGGTTAACATCATCAGTATTATATAGGGGTGTGTATATGTATATTTTTTTTTAAAAAAATATATTTTAATTGTTTTTGTTTGGGGGTTGATGAGGGTGGGGCAGGCAATGCCTCCATCCCAAAGCAGAAGACCCAGAAGGTTTTTGGAAGAGAAATGTTAGGTTTCTTAGCCTGGCACCCTATGGCTCTGCTCCTGTATGTAGGCAGTAATGTAGGCCATGCTGTAATCATGGCTGGGGATGATGAGAATGAAATCCTGATGGTCAAAGGTCGCTTCTAGGTTCTTGCCTCAGTCTGCTGGAGCCCCAATGAAGCAAACAAGACAAGAGAGATCATTGAAATTATCCAGTGCCACGATACGACAAAACCCATGTTGCTAACCTTACGAGGTCCATCCTGCTGGAGCCCAATAAAGCCTCCGAGACAAGGAAGGCCATTGAGTGCATGAATACTACAAAGCTCATGTTGCTAGCCTTACGAGGTCCATCCTGCTGGAGCCCAATGAAGCCACCGAGACAAGGAAGAACAATGAGTATAGCCACAGTACTCCAAGGTGCCCCCTGGATCTACTCACCCACGCATTGGTTCCACTGGTAGTGCTGGATGTAGCCTTGGGGGCAGCCACAGCGGTATCCACCGAGCACGTTCTGACACCCATGCTGACACCGGTGATTCCCGTCACACTCGTCCACATCTGTGCAAAAAGACATGGGGATAACTCTCCAATCAGGGCAGCCCTTTGCTCTCATGTACCGTTGCTACAAATATCTCTCCATCATTTGCAGTGGGTTTTCTGATCAATCGGTCAATCCGAAGAGAGCTGGAAGGGACCTGGGAGGTCTACTAGCCCAGCCCCCTGCTTAAGCTGGAGACCCTAGACCATTTTAGACAAGTGGCTGTCCAGTCTCTTCTTTAAAACCCCCAGTGATGAAGCACTTACAACTTCTGGTGGTAAGCAGTTCCACTGGCTAATTGTCCTTCCTGTTAGGAAGTTCCTTCTTAGTTCTAAGTTGTTTCTCTCCTTGGTCAGTTTCCATCCATTGCTTCTTGTCCTGCCCTTCAGGTGCCTTGGAGAATAGCTTGACTGCCTCTTCTTTGGGGCAGCCCCTCCAATACTGCTATCCTGTCACCCCTAATTCTTCTTCTTTTTTCAGACTAGCCAAACCCAAATCCTGCAACCGTTCTTCATATGGTTTTTAGCCACCAGCTCCCTCATCCTCTTAGTGGCTCTTCTCTGCGCTTTTCCCAAAGTCTCAACATCTTCTTTATAGTGTGGTGACCAAAACCAGATGCAGTTATTCCAGGTATGGCCTTACTAAGGCTTTACAAAATGGTACTAATACTTTGTGTGATTTTGATTCTATCCCGTTGTTTATACAACCCAGGATTGTATTCGCTTTTTTTGGCTGCTGCCTCATACGGCTGCCTTATGTTTAAAGGATCGTCCACTAGGACTCTCAGGCCTTAAGATTTCACACAATTTTGATTCTACGTCTCTTTTTATATAAACTGTACAAGTTGTAATCTATCTATCTATCTATCTATCTATCTATCTATCTATCTATCTATCTATCTATCTATCTATCTATCATCTATCTATCTGTCTCTCTGTTAAGCCTGGGTTCCCCAACCAGGGTTAGGGAGACAAGCTAAACAGAATGTGCAGCGTTAGTCAGATAGGCACACAGATAAATGAGTGAGATAAGCTTGTATGTTTGTTAACATACAGTAAAAATTGTGCTATCAAAATATAGTTTATTCCATGTAGAGTTCATAGCATAGTCAAAATAACAGTCCATTAGTCATGTATCATTTTAGTCAGTCCATTCAAGGATATTCAGTTAGCAAAGTCCGTGTAGAATATCCTATGTCAGTTCACTTACAAATCAGTCCTTTCTCTCTCCTTTTCCAGTAAGGGAAAAAAGCAGTCTTGAATC
Organism: Hydrophis major; assembly: GCA_033807585.1. NCBI lineage: Eukaryota > Metazoa > Chordata > Lepidosauria > Squamata > Elapidae > Hydrophis > Hydrophis major. The sequence continues at coordinate 2,806,722 of CM066328.1, forward strand.
CATCCAGTAATTAGGGATCATAAAGCCAGAGAGAGCAAGCAGCGGTACCTTGCTTCTTTTACAACCACTCCCTTAATTACAATCCTACAGTTAAAATTGCAGACACTTTAACTAACAAACTATGATTACATATTTATTATTTTACCTAAACCAGTTAGGGTAAACAATGTTATCCCTAACACTATCTATCTATCTATCTATCTTTCTATCTATCCATCCACCCATCCATCCATCTATCTTTGTATCTATTATCTCTCTGTCTCTGTCTCTCTCTCTAATCATCTATACTATATGTAGCTATATATGTGGTAAACTATGATTCTGACACCCATGTTCCACTCCCCCCTCCCACACCCACACAGGGATGTGTGGATGGGACACACACCTTCGCAACTGCTTCCTGAGTTATCCAAGGTAAATCCCTTCTGGCATTCGCAGTTGTAGCTGCCGGGGGTGTTCAGACAGTGTCCTTTGGACCCGCACAATGTTGGCTGAGCGTTGCACTCGTTGTTGTCTAGAGGGGATAAAAAATGAAAGGGAGTGAGAGATTCTATGGAAAAGGCACACACGGTACCAGGCACAGAACCAACTGCATGGTGGAAGGCATCTCTGAGCTGTTTGCAGCTTGGCTCGTTTGCTAGAGAGACCTATTTTCCAAACAAGCACTTTTTCTAGGCTGCATGTATTGAGAATGTGGGGGACCATGTTGTAAAACTGTTGTAAACAGCCCAGAATTACTTAGGTGAGATGGACAGTGTAAACACTTCATGAATAAATAAAGGTTGCAGGTGAATTCACACCTGGCACCTAAGCCCGGAGGGCAGCTTCAGCCAGATAAGCCATGACAGAAACACAGATAAGCCACGACAATACAAGATAAATCCATGATTTGCTCCTAACAACTTGCTGCGTGCAATTTCCCTTTTAAAACATTGTGTTCCCAGCTGCAGCTAGTGAAGGGAATCAGGGCCCTTTCCTCCCCTGTAAGCCATGCGACTCCTGTTGCTCCCTTCTCCTTTCCTCCCTGTGTGCCCTAGGATGAAGAGGGGGTGGGCCTGGGTCTTCCTCCGAATTCCCTCTCCCTTGCTCTACCTCTCCCCTGCTCTGCCCAGCTGGACTTTGCCCTTCCCCAGTTTCTTCCACAGCCAACAGAGCCACGCTCCCATTCCCTGTCAACTGCTAGGCCTCCCCCTTGGAATCAGATTCTGACAAGGACATGACAGATGGTCTGAAATGGCCGTAAGTGTGAGGAGAAATCGTATGTCACTTCCTTAGTGCTGCTGTAACGTTGAATGTCACTAAATGACACTAAATGACCCATCATTGGCTCAAATTGGCAGCAGACTTTTCCCACCCACCCCTACTTAGGAAGGAGAAAAAATACGCACAACTTGAAAATAAATGTTAGCAAAATGAAACAGACTGGCAGTCAAACCTTCCACTCAAGAGCGTTCAGGTTGTTGTTGTTTTTCACCAAATGTGAGCCATAAACCACAATTTAATATTTTTTTTATCCTGGCTTAAGATCCGAACACACCCCATACAAGGGTGGGCTTCACATTTTTTAGCAAGGGCTCTCTGCCCTAATGACTGGCTTGGGTGGGTGTGGCTGTGTGGCCATGTGGCTGCGTGGGTGTGGGCAACTCAATGCCACTTCTCACTTCTTTGCCCTAATTAACTCTATCTCTATCTATCGATCTATACCAAAAAGTCATTTTATTATTTTGTGCATTTAATTTAATACTTTAATAAAAGACTGGGTGAAACCAGGCTTGCTAGCAGTGACTGTGAGGGGAATCTTGGGAGTCATAGTGGAGTTTCTGGTGAGTTACGGGATTCCTATTATTTGGGAATTCATCCCCTCAGAGGCTTGTGGCTATGTTAGCTGATTTTCTCAATGGCTCTCCCTCCCAGGCGCTGAGTGGATTGTTTATCTAGCTTGCCACACTGTTACGAGGTGTGAAATGCTCTTGGCTGAATGCCCAGAAGTTCAATTAAGCCTACTAAGAGCTTTCCCTGGCTGCTTGTCTTTCGGAGGTTATTAGGGGCTCTCCAAACCCCACAGAGTTTTAGCTAAGAGCTCTCCCGAGCCCTGGAAAGGCCCCAGAAGCCCACCCCTGACTCCATGTGCAACCCCCAATTCGGTTTTTTGGGGGTAACGACACTTTAAAAGCCAGAAACAGATCACTCACCGATGCAGGAAGAATGGTGCTGGGTGAATCCCGGGGGGCATTTGCAGTTGAAGCCCCCAATGACGTTCACGCAAAGGAACTGGCAATTGTGCTGTTTCGTGGAACACTCATCCAAATCTGGAAATAAAAAAAAAAAGCGAGATTACCAGAAGAACAGAGATGGACTAGATGACCTATAAGGTCCCTTCCAACTCTGATTATCTGTTATCAGTGGTAAAACAGTTTGAATCCCACCATTGCCCACGATCTCACCTTTGCATGTCTTGCCATCTTCCTGCAGGATGTACCCTCTGGGGCAGGAACACTGGAAGCTGCCCTTCGAATTCTTGCAGATGAAATTGCAGGGTTTGGGGGACTGGCTGCACTCATCCAGGTCTAAAGGGGGGAGCAGGGTGGAAGGGAGTTGGAGAAAGGGAGGAAGGGTCCAAGTGGCTTAAGGGGTCCTTCTCATTCCTCCAAAGTCCTCGGCTTTATGACTGAAGGTTCCGTGGCTAAGCGAGACCATGGTTAAAGTGTGTCAGGAAATTGGCGAAATTGGCGAGTCGGAAAAAGCCTTCCCGGGGTTCTTTCTGTTTTGTTTTGTGTTTGTGTGAGCATGTGTGTGTGCTTGTGTGTGTGTGTGTGTGTGTACAGGTAGTCCTTGATATACAACCATAACAGAGCTGGCCCATTATGGAGACTGTCCATTACGGTTTTATGGTTGTTTGTTGTGATGGTTGTATATTCACATTCTCATATGTGACAGCCATTAAGTGAATGTGGTGGTTGCTAAAGGAACTCCATTGTCATTAAACAAACACCTCAGTCATTAAATGAACCCATTGTTTGCTATGGAGTAAAGGGTGTAGCTGTCAGGATTCCAGCAGTTACCCCAATTACATAAATCCTGAGTCTTGAGGCAAACTTCTAAAACTTCAAAGGATTTATTGGGAGTTAACATGTCGGCATGACCTGGGTGTAACCGACTCTGAGACACGTAATTCACTGTCACCCTTGACCCTGGTTTTTCCCCACACCCTGGGTGTATTATAATTCATATTTTCCAATTAGAGATTTGCATGGCATATAAACTCCAGTTGCTTAGTTATAATCTTTGCAAGATATGAATGGAATGCACTTTCGATTCCAAACTGCTGCACTGCTCTTTCAAACTCCTTCCCCCCTCCCTTTCTGTTGGCAACTATAAAATGGGCATAGAAATGTTTTATGAGTTGACAAAGTGACCCTGTGTGCCACTGTTGTTAAGTGAATCTGTGCAGTGGCTGACATGGTGTTGAAGTGTGAATCTGGCTCCCTCCCCTTCCCCTCAGTGATCTTGGCTGGCTGGAAGGCCTTAAAAGGGGGATCTCTACAACCATCATAAACAGGAACCAGGTTGTCAAGCGTCCCACATTTTGGTCCTGTCACTATACTGGGATGGTCATAAGAGTGAAAAACGGAAGGAAAGTCACTTTTTCCTCCCTGTACTGTTGTAAATTTGAACGGTCCCTAAAGAAATGGTCTTAGACTTAGTGACTTTGGGTGGGCAGGTGGGCTGAAGCCCGCTGAGGGGCTTCGTCTCTCGCTTTGGATGCTCTGATGTACAGCGAGGATTTCTTGATGCCACCAGAGTTGGTCGGTGGAAGTCAGGTCATTAAATTCAAGATGGTGGCTGCAAGGGAGGCAACCGGTTCTATAGAACCGGTTGTTACGATTTTTCGGAGAACCAGCAAATCGTGCCCCTGGCTGGCCCCGCCCCTCTCTGCACACCCCTCCCCACCCAGTCAGTCCTTAACATGCTTGTGCGACATTGCGCACAGGCCTGACATCGCGGACTGCGTTCTCCCGTCCAGTCACTCCTTAAGGTATTTTTTGTAATCCCCTCCCAACGATCAGCTGTTCCTATGATCAGCTCTGCCAGGATCCCCCGCGCTGTCTTACTGCTTCACCCAGGAGACAAAAAGGGATGCATGGGGAATGTGTGTGTGTGTCTGTGTGTGTGTGTGCTGCACTCCTTTTTTTTGCCTTCCTGGGCCCCAGGGAAGCCTTCTGAGAGCAAAAACGTTCCCCCCAGGAGTCTTTCCTGAGGCCCAGGGGGCAAAAAAAAAATTGGGAGGGGTGCTGCAAAAAAGAAGAAGCCACTCCCACCCAGTCACATGGCCATACACACCAAGCTACACCCACCGAACCAGTGGTTAAAACGTTTGAATCCCACCCCTGCCCTTGGGGGCGGGCTTTCCCCAAGACCCTTCTGCCCCAAGGGAATCCCCACACCTCCTCCCCCCCTTTTCATCCTACTCCTTCCCTCCCTCCCTCCCTCCCTTTAAAGTGAGGTCTCAGTATTTGGATATTTGTGTCATTTAGGTTTTATGAGGTTTTAGCTTTTATTATTGAAAGCTGCCCAGATTTAACCTTCTGGTAAGATGGATGGCCAATACATTTTGAAAGAAAGAAAGAAAGAAAGAAAGAAAGAAAGAAAGAAAGAAAGAAAGAAAGAAAGAAAGAAAGAAAGAAAGAAAGAAAGAAAGAAAGAAAGAAAGAAAGAAAGAAAGAAAGAAAGAAAGAAAGAAAAGAAGTAAAGAAAAGAAAAGAATGAAGGAATGAAGGAGGGAAAAAGGAGAAAATGGGAATAGGAATAACAGGAAGGAAGGAAGGAAGGCAGGAAGGAGAGAGAGAGAAAGAAAGGAAGAGGGAGGGAGGAAATGTGAATGTGAATGAGAGGAAGGAAGGAGTCAGAGAGAGACAGAGAAAGAAAGGAAAAAGGAGGGAGGGAAGAAGATATTTTATGGGGAATGAAGGAAGGAGAAACAGAGAGAAATAAAGGAAGAAGGAGGAAGGGAGGGAGAAAGGAAGATATTTGATGGGGCATAAAGGAAGGAAGGAAGGAAAAAAGGAAGGAGGGAGGGAGGAGAGGGAGGGAAGCGGAAGATAGGAAAAAGGGAGGAAGGAAGGAAGGAAAGAAAGAAGAAAAAGGGAGGGAGGATGAGAGAGAGAGGAGAGGGAGAACGGAAGGAAGGAAAGGGAAGGAGGGAGGAAGAAGGGAAAGAAGGAAAGAATGTACCACATCCCCGTGGAGCAAAGCGGGGGCCCAGCCACAGCAGAAGGGAGCCCGGTGGGTGTGGGGATCAGGCCCCTTACCCTGGCAGAGGGTCCCGGTGATGTCCAGGGTGTAGCCGAGGTCACAGTGGCAGCGGAAGGAGCCCACGGTGTTGATGCACTGGCCGTGGTGGCAAAGCTTGGGCAGCACTTTGCATTCATCGATATCTGCCCGGGGCGGGGAGAGAAGAGGTTGAGAAGTTTGTGTATGTGGGGAAAATCCTCCATTAAAACCCAGCAACACCAACAGCCTTCTCTGCCCACCCCCACTGAGGGATGGGGTGCAGAGGCCAGGCAGCTGGGCCCCCTCCGAACCCCGATCTCCCATACTCCTCCCTGTCCTTTTCCACGAAAACCTTTGGAGTGGAAATGGGGCAAAGGTGGGATTTAAGCCGGTTCGGAACGGTTTGTGTGAACCGGTTGTTAAAAAAATAAAATAAAACTAAATCCCACCACTGAAATGAAATGGGGTAGGGCGAGAGGGGCAAGCCCTCCCCACCAGCTGCTCCCCACCCCACCCCAGAGAAATCAAGGAACTCCTGCATTAAAGGGAGCTGCCACCCACAGGTGATAAATGCTATGAAACTCCTTCTAAGAGCAAGCAGCTTCCTCGGAGTGAGTTACACAGCCTTACCTCAGTCGCAGTGGTGGCATTCTACTGGTTCGGCCCGGTTCTGCTGAGCCGGTAGCTGCAATGAGCAGCAGAGACCAAACCGGTTCTCTCCACTGCTCTGCTGTTGGGCCCACCCGCCCGCCTGGGCTCCCCGACTCACTTTTATCTGCTAAATTTGAAGCGCAGCTGCTTTGCACATGTGAGTGCCATGTGGCAACTGCTGAAGCGACTGGGATCATGCAAGCTTGCAGGAGGTGAGTTAGAAGGCCTCTGCGCCTGCACAAAGTGTGTGCATGCACGAAAATCCCACCCACCAAGCCACAACCACCGAACCGGTGGTAAAAACATTCGAATCCCAACACTGCTCAGTCGGGTCGACATACAAAATATATCTAGTCATGAACTGGAATAGAGCTTAATAAATAAGGCCAGCCAATGAGAGCTGAATTGGGGGCCGAAATTTAAAATAGGAGAACCTGGGCCTGGTTAATCTCTGCCCTGTGCTCAGCTCAAAAGTGAAAGAGAAACTAAGTCGAGTTGCTGTGGTCTGCTCTGAACCTGTAACAGGTCTGCTTCTGTGTTTGAGTTTGTTCCATGTTGGAGAAGTCTACAACTAGTACTGTAAAATTTACTTCATGTGTTTATAAAGAAGTTAAACGAAGCCTGAGCCATCTGTGTTTTTACTTTTCCGGTGCTGAATTTATGTTGAAAAACTCTGAACAAAAGTTTTATATCAACATAAAGTCTAATTTTATAAAAAGTCCCCGTCCCCCCAGTGTTAAATTGTGGGAGTTTGGAGACCAAATTGCCCGAGGCTCTTCAAAGTAAGCAAGAAATCTCTTGGGCCTTTGGGGAAAACACCGGGAAAAGCCCGTCATATCAATGGACTCAGTTGAGATTCTACCTGGGTTCACCGAGAGGAGGAGACCAGAATGTTTCAGTCATTCCTTTGTTCCCCAAACAAGTGGAGGGTCTTTCCGTACGGGTGTCACTAAGTGAAGTCTACAAGGCGGCTGGGATAGGGCATGTGGTGGTCCCTTCCCAGCCTTATGGGAGGATTCCCATTCCCAAACGAAGGTGTCATTTCAAGAGAAATGAACGCTGTCTCTTGGTGCACCAAGGGCTTCTTGGGAGCAGCAGCCGAGGGAGCTGCGGCTTCCATTCAGTTCAGGAAAAGCCCAAAAGAAGGAAAAATCTCTCTTTCTCTCCTTCCTTCCATCTCTCTCTCCTTTCTTCTTCCTCTCCTTCCTTTCTTCCTTCTCTCTCTTCTCTCTCCTTTTTTTCTTCTTCTTGTCTTCCTTCTTTCTTTCTCTTCTTGCCTTCCTTCCTTTTCTTTCTCTCTCTCTCTGTCTTCTCCCTCCCTCCTTCATTCCCTTTCTTTCTTTCCTTCCTTCCTTGTTCTTTCCTTCCTTCCTTTTTTTTCTTTCTCTTCTTCTTCCTTCCTTCCTTTTCTCTTTTCACTTTCCTTCCTCCCTTCTCCATGTCTTTCTCTTCTTTCTTTCTCTTTCTCTTCTCTCCTTCCTTCTTTCTTTCTCTTCTCTCTCCTTCCTTCGTTGCTTCCTTCCCTTTCTTTCTCTTCTTTCTTTCCTTTTCTCTTCTCTCCTTCTTTCCTTTACTCTCTTTCTTTCTCTTTCCTCCCTCCCCCTTCTCTCTCTCTTTCTCTTCTTTCCTTCCTTCCTTCCTTCCTTCTTTTTCTTGTCTTCCTTCCTTCTTTCTTTTTCTTGTTTTCCTTCCTTCCTTCCCCTTCTTTTTCTTGTCTTCCTTCTTTCTTTTTCTTGTCTTCCTTCCTTCCTTCCTTCCTTCCTTCCTTCCTTCCTTCCTTCCTTTCTTTTCTTTCCTCCCTCTCCCGCTCCCTCCCCCCCTTTTCAATTGGTCCCCCAAATCTTAGCAGCCAAATAACGGGGTGATGGGGGAAGGTGTTTCCAGAGTTTCAGGGTAGCTGCTCACCTCTCCCGTCGGTCATGTAGCCCGGCCCGTGGGGGCACATCTTCTTGTACTGGGCCGTGCCCGGGAAGGGGCAGGGTTCGCACTGGGGCCCCCAGCCTCGCCCTCCATTGCAGCAGCACTCGGACTTGGTGACTTGCTGCCGGTTGGAGGAGGACATCTGGCACAGCGTCTGGAGCACTTCGGTGAAGCAGAAGCCTTGGCGGGTGTCTGGGGGGAGGGGGAAGAGATGGGGGAAGGATCCCCCCGGTGAGTCTCTGGACAGGACAAGGAGAGGGGTGTTGGGGAAGGCCCCCCTCCCCCAATGAGCTTGGCATAGAGTTGCACCCCCCCTCTGAACCCCCAACTCCCAATTTTGATTGGCAAGAGAGATGCTGGTCATCTTCCTGCAACAATCAGGGTGGGAAGGGACCCGAGAGGCCATCTAGTCCAACACCACCACCCCCCCGCTCAGGGCTCATCTTCCACCAATGTCTGACTGAAGAATGCTGGGAGTTGAAGTCCACAAGACTTAACGTTGCCAAAGTTGGAGGAGACCCCCTGCTCTCACACCATCGAGACCCTGAAGATCAGAGAAAGGAGAATTCCCCCATTTCACGTGGCAGCCAGTTCCACTGGCTAACAAGACGATAGATAGATAGATAGATAGATAGATAGATAGATAGATAGATAGATAGATAGATAGAGATAGATGATAGATCCCTCCTCTTCCTTCCTCCTCTCCTCCTGCTCCTCCTCTTCCTCCCCTTCTCATTTTTCTCTCATTTTCCTCTTCTTCTTCCTCCTCCTCCCCCTCCACATTCTCCTCCTCCTTCTCCCCCCTCCCCCTCCCTCTGCCTCCTCCTCCTCTTTCTCCTCCTCTTCCTCCTCTCCTTCTATTTTCCTCTTCCTCCTGCTCCACTTTCTTCCTCCTCTCCTTCTGCTTTTTCCCCTTCTCCTTTTTCTCTTATTTTCCTCTTCTTCTTCTTCCTCCTCCTCCCCCGTCCACATTCTCTTCCTCCTCCCCCTCTCTTCCTCCTCCCCCTCCTTTCTCCTCTTCTCCTCCTCTTCCTCCTCCCCTTCACTTTCTCTTCCATCTCTCCTCCTTCCCCTCCTTCTCCTCTTCCCCTTCTTGTCTTTCTCTTTCTCTTCTTTCTTCTCTCATTTTTCTCTTCCCCCTCCTTTCTTCTCTTCTCCACCTTCTTCACTTTCTCTTCCTCTTTCCTCTCCTCCTTCTCTTCCTCCCCTTCTCCTCTTCCTCCCTTTCTTCTCTTATTTTCCTCATCCTTCCCTCCCCTTTCTCTTCCTCCTCTCTTCCTCCCCCTCTCTTTCTCTTTCTCTTCCTCCTCCTTTCTTCTCTTCTCTTCCTCCTCTTCCTTTATCTCCTCCTCCTTCTTTCTTCTCTTATTTCCCTCCTCTTCTTCCTCCTCCACTTCTTCCTCTTCCTCTCCTCTCCTCCCCTCCCCTTCCTCTTCCTCCTGCTCTCTGCAAATTGCACTCCATTCTAGCAGTGATAAGGTTCCCTAGTTGGGTCATGAAACATCTGCAAGAAAATCACCAAACTCAGCACCAAGGACCCACAATGAGTTTCCCCACCATACACACACATATACACACACAGAGAGAGTTTAACTTTTGAATTAAACATTCAAGAAACAAAATCTGGAGACGAAACCTTTCCTGAACCTTCCTTTTGTCTGCATTCTTGATGCTTTTTTGCCCAAATCATCCAGGAGCACTGAACCTCCACTAAAATACAATAATTTTAATTATGTTTACAAGAGGCAGAATGTAGACTTTGGAAAGGGAACAAGGAGAAGCTGGAAGTGGCTAGAGAATTCTTTCTCCTGATTTGGACAAATGCAATTTTCTTTGGCCATCGATTAAGTCATGTCCACTTTTGGACTTGGCCTGAGGGGCTGGCCAATGGCCAGGCAATGCGTTAGCGGGATGAAGCATTTTATAATCTCTTTATAATCTCTTTACAATCTTTTTAATGGCTGGATCGTTTTTTACTTCGTATTGTCAGGGAAGCTGGAAAAGTAAAGAGAAGGACCTCAGAGGCAAACAACCGAGAATTAGAAACACAGAATCAAGATTCCGTGAAGTATTGGTTTTATAAAACCCAAGTAAGGCCACACCTGGAAGACTGCAATCAATTTTGGTCACCCACATTGCAAAAAAAGATGTTGAGATTTTGGGAAAAGTGCTGAGAAGAGCAACTAAGATGATCAAAGGCCTGGAGACTAAAACATATGAGGAAGGACTAGGGGTGACATAATAGCAGTATTCCAGTATTTGAGAGGCTGCCCCAAAGAAGAGGAAGGGGTTAAATTATTCTCCAAAACACCTGACAGGCAGGAGAAGAAGCAATGGAAGGAAAGTAATCAAGGAGAGATTCAACTTGGAAATAAAGGGAAACTTTCTAACAGAACAATTAACCAGTGGAACTGCTTGCCACCAGAAGTTGTGGGCGCTCCATCCCTGGAGGCTTTTAAGAAGAGTTGTTCGGTGAATTATTAACAAGTTGAAGAATTCAGTTAAGTGATTCACTCAAGGACTGCAGTGATTTGCTAAACCACTCTGGTAAGAAAGGTTGCAAAATCAGGCACACTTAAAAACTGCCTTGTTTGGCAACCGGCGTAAGACGAGGACTTCCTAGAGAATGATTGGATGCCAATTTTATAGATTTATAGATTAACAGAGCTGGAAAGGGACCTTGTAGGTCATCTAGTCCAACCCTCGGACCCTACACCATTTCACAAATGAACAAAGTCAGAAGGGACCTTGTAGGTCATCATCCAAATGCCCTCCCCCGCCCAAGCAGGAGACCCTACACCATTTTAAACATCTCATCAACTTAAGGAAATGAAAAAAACATCCTGATTCTCCCCCTTTTCTCCAATTTCTTTTCAAACCACAAGGATGGATAGGAAAACATCCAAGCTTTGAGCACGAATGCCCTGCCCAAACATTATCCGATAGAATAATTAAAATAATAATAATAATAATAATAATCCGGATTTTACTCAGAAAAGCATGACTCTAAAAAAAAGGTTCCTTTCTCAAGTGTGGAATGTCTATTTGGAATAACTCCTGGGGCAAAATGTCCTCCCTGCTGTTTGCAGTCGTCAGAGGGCAGGTGTGCCCTTGAAGGCTGATTAAAATAGGCCTCTGATGAAATTCCTTCCTGATTTTGGGGATTAAAGGGGATGGCTGGCGAATCACAGAATAACTGAGATCTTCTAGTCCAGTCCTGAGCAGGGGACCCTACTCCATTCCAGACTAATGGCTGTCCAGTTTCTTCTTCAGAAACCTCCCGTGTTGGAGCATCCCCAACGTCTGGGGGCAAGTTGTTCCACTAAATTAGGATCAGGAAGATGCTAAATTGCTCATAATGCATCACAACAACCTCCCTGTTGTGGTTCGCCGGCAGCCTGTGCAGATGGCAGCAGAATTGGACAGCGGGGAAGAACGAGGACCAGTCCGGGAGTCTGGGGAGGACTCAGGGGATGAGAGTCCTGCATCAGATGCAGAGATGGGGCCAGGACCATCTGGAAGTGGGGTGATGTCTTTGGAGCCTCCGGAGTCTGGCAGCAGTGAGGCAGAGGAACAAGGGGAGCCTGTTTCCAATACACACTTGCGTAGAGCTGCCAGAAGGCAAGAATAGTTAAGACAAAAGGGGTGACTCTGGAGTAAGGCTTGGAAGTGATTGTCCCTCCCTCCCATAAGACATCGAGGAGGAGCAAAGAGAGAGGAATCTTTGCAGGAAGCAACTTTGTTCATACTGGTCAGTTTGAAACCTGAAGCTTTGTGTGGGCTTTGTACTTCGGTTGGTCTTTTACAGTTAATTTGGCACTTTAGTTGTTGGCAGCCATTCAAAGGACAGAAAGGTGGGTGCTTATCTCGAGGGACTGTTTGGGACTCATTACCGGCTGGGAATGAACATAATTCCCAGCATTGAAATAAAAAGAGAGTTGTTTGGACTAAGCATGGGCTTCATTATGGTCTCTGGAAGCCTTGGTCAGAACACTCCCCCACCGACCTTCCTGGAAAGTGGAAAGCCCGCCAGGATCTCCCATGGCAGTCGATCCCTCTTGTCTGAACATTCCTGAGAAATCAGCACAGGGGTGGGATGGATTACCGAGGCACTCGGTGCCCGAGGGGCTACTCCGGAAGCCTTCGTTGCAATCGCAGTGGTAGCTGCCCACGGTGTTCACACAACGCCCATTGGGGCAGACGCCTGGCTTGGTCCGGCATTCATTCTCATCTGGAGACAGTGAGGAAGAGAAAGGAAACTTGTTAGTGACAGAATGCACAACCACAAGGGGTCCCTTCCAACCTCGGAGGTCTTCTAGCCCAACCCCCAATCTTCTGCCCAAGCACGAGACTCTCCAATGGCTGCCCAGTCTCTTCTTGAAAACCTCCAGGGATGGAGCACCCAGAACTTCTGGTGGCAGGCAGTTCCAATGGTTAATCGTTCTCACTGTCGGGAAATTTCTCCTTAGTTCTAATGTTGTGGCCTGTTGCCCCCCCCCGGCCCCTCCAGCAGCTGAATCAAATGAGGAGGAGGCGTGGGAGTCAGGGTCAACATCAAGGCAACTTGAGAGGTCCAAGGGGGAAGAGGGAAGGGAGCTGTCAGAGAGAGAGAGAGAGAGAGAGAGAGACGGAGGCAGAGCCTGGGCTGTCCATCAACCCTCAGATGGAGAGTCAATAGCCCCCAGGTCTGGAGATGGCTGATGAGGAAGAGGAGGAACAGCTGGGTCCAGTGCCTGTCGCACAGATGTGCAGAAGGCAGAGGAGAGGAGAGCTGTGGAAATCTATGGGCTGGTCCTTGGGACAGAAGAGCCATGGCTGCTAGCGAAGGCCCACCCTGACTCTGGGGGATAAAAGGAGAGGAGAGCAGTGGAAATCTATGGGCTGGTCCTTGGGATGGAAGAGCCATGGCTGCTAGCGAAGCCCCACCCTGATTCTGGGGGATAAAAGGAGAGGAGAGCAGTGGAAATCTATGGGCTGGTCCTTGGGATGGAAGAGGCACTGCTGCTAGCGAAGCCCCACCCTGATTCTCGGGGATAAAAGGAGAGGAGAGCAGTGGAAATCTATGGGCTGGTCCTTGGGATGGAAGAGCCATGGCTGCTAGCGAAGCCCCACCCTGATTCTGGGGGATAAAAGGAGAGGAGAGCCATGGAAATCTATGGGCCGGTCCTTGGAATGGAAGAGCCATTGCTGCTAGCGAAGCCCCACCCTGACTCTGGGGGATAAAAGGAGAGGAGAGTGGTGGAAATCTATGGGCCGGTCCTTGGGATGGAAGAGCCATGGCTGCTAGCAAGGCCCTACCCAAGCTCTGGGGATAAAAGGCAGGGAGCGGAGATGAATAGATGTGGCAGACAACAAATAGTCTCCCTGCTGGATAAACTTGTTAGTGAGATAGAAACTTTTTGTCAGGCTGCTGCTGCTGCTCTTAATAAAGGATTGGTGTTTGCCCAAAACTGGAAGAATGAAGATACCCCCACAGAAAGTGAAATAATAAAGAAAATATTAGTCTGTGCAGAGATGGACAGACTAAAAATCAAGGATAAGGGTGAGACAGAGCTTTAGGAAGTCTGGAGTAAAATTGATCCTTGGAGTCAAGGAAAAAGAAAGAGTTGACGCTTTATAGGAATGAAAGCTAAAGTTTTGTAAACCAAAGAGAACGGAATATAATGGGCAAATACAAGATGATACAAATGTATGCATTTAAAGACAGTTGTAAATATGCATATAATTGTAGATAAATGTAGATAGAAATAATAAGCAGCTAGCACTATACTAACAACATAAGGGAAAAAGGAAGTTAACTGTTTTGTGTATCTCTATACTATAGCTTGTATGGCCAAAACGATGGCCAAGAAAGTGGCCACTGTGTTCAATTGTTTTTTAATGTTTATTCAATAAAGTTTTAAAAAAAGGCAGAGGAGAGGAGAGTGGTGGAAATCTATGGGCCGGTCCCTGGGACAGAAGAGCCACTGTTGCTAGCGAGGCCTCACCCAAGCTCTGGGGATGAAAGGCAGAGGGCAGAGATGAATAGAGGTGGCAGAAAAACTATTTGTCTCCCTGCCGGATGGACTTTAGTGAGAGAGAAAAACTCTTTTCTCCAGAGACTGCTTAGGCCCCAAAGGTACCCAGTCCACATTTAAAGTGGAAGCGTTGAGCGTTGAGGGGGACCTAGTCCAACCCCCTCCTCCTCCACGCAGCGTTTCAGACAAAATGACCCTCCAGCCTCGGGAAGCAGCTGGGGCACCCAGAACCAGATTCCCTCCCCCCCCAAAATGGGGGCTGACCAGAGCAAGAGCCCAAGGGAAAAAAATATTCACCCGTCCTGGATTTGATTCCACGGACCTCGCTTGCCTGTTTTTGAGCCAGCCCTGTGGATTGGAACTCGAGGGCTTAAAACACGTCTCACCTGTGCAGCCTTCACCGTCTGTCCGGCGTTGCATCCCAGGTGGGCAGATGCAAGCAAAGGTGCCTATGAGGTTCTTGCACATCATCCCATGGGACTCACAGTCATGCATGCCATGGGCACACTCGTCCAAATCTGTGGAAATAAAGAGGGGAGAAAAGGAATGTGAAGCTGGACAGGCCACGGATCTCTGCAGGATTTCTGTATGTCCCCCTTTTATTTTATCTTTTTTTCACAGGTTAACAGAGTCGGATGGGACCTGGTAGATCATCTAGTCCAACCCCCACTAAAGCAGGAGATCCTACAACATTTAACAGATTAGCAGAGTCGGAAGGGACCTTGTAGGTCATCTAGTCCAACTCCCTGTCCAAGCAGGAGACCCTACACCATTTCTGACAGAGGACAGTCCAGTCTCTTCTTGAAAGCCTCCAGGGATGAAGCTCCCACAACTTGTCATTTACAGTCCCCTGTGAACTTGTTTCCCACCCCCTGCTGGGTGTGTCATCAATCAGATTCTCCAATTGAGCACCTTCATGGGCTGGGTGTCATCAATCATGTTCTCCAATTTAGTATATTCCTAGGCAAAAGCTCTGGTAGTTTAGTCACAATCTTTTAAAGAGAAGAGTTGGAATGTAGTTTCACTTCCAAACTGCTGCACTGCGCTTCCAGATTTCCTCCCCCCACCCACATTATTTAATAGCAACTACTAAAACAGGCATAGGGATGTTTTATGAATGGATGCTCGGCCATTTTCCCCGTGGGCAGAACCTTTTCGGAAACTGAACCCATTTCCTTGACTGGCACACCCTCGAGGGTCAACTCGGCTCAATGGAGGATCCCCACCTTTGCACATTCTGCGGTCATCCCTCAAGGTGTACCCGGCTGGGCAGGTGCAGTCGTAGGAACCGAGCGTGTTGAGGCATCGGAAGGCACAGAGCAGCGGGTTCAAGGCGCACTCGTTGATATCTGGAGATTGAACAGGTGGGGAAGGGGAGATGGTTAATAGCTTCCAGTGATTAGTGGTTGAGGAGCATTGCAATGGAACAAGGATGCACATTCAGTTCTGCAACTACTATTGGCCAAGCAGGGACAAAAACAGCCAGGGAAGTGAATGAATCCTGGGAAACAGCCGCAGGGGTGGGCTGCTGGGTGTTCGCAGGGGTTCAGGAGAGCCTCTAGATAAGATTCTGTGCAGAAAACCCCCAAATCCACCCCCCCCCTTCCCTTCCAGGAATCCCCAGGCGGCCCCAGCAGAGGCTCAGGGTAACCGAAGAATGGGCCTCGTGGAAGTTCAGAAAGGCCAGAAATGGGCTCATTTCTGGCTTCCAGAGAGCCTCCAGACCCCGGGGGAGGCCGTTTGCGTGCCAAATGCTACACTCAACTTTTCTCTCCCTTAACTGCCTCCCATCGCTGACCTTCCCCATGTCCAATCAGGTTCAGTAAGGTGTTTTCAGAACGGTCACTTCTATCGTAGGTGAGTATGCAGCTGCTTTTTTCTCCCAACTGACAGTGCCTCAGGGAGATACAGAAGTTACTTTCACTTTCCCCCAAGCATCCCCTCTCCCATCCATCCTCTCCAGAGCTCAGCTGAGTGACCTTGAGGCAGTGCCTCAGGGAGATACAGAAGTTACTTTCGCTTTCCCCCAAGCATCCCCTCTCCCATCCATCCTCTCCAGAGCTCAGCTGAGTGACCTTGAGGCAGTGCCTCAGGGAGATACAGAAGTTACTTTCGCTTTCCCCCAAGCATCCCCTCTCCCATCCATCCTCTCCAGAGCTCAGCTGAGTGACCTTGAGGCAGTGCCTCAGGGAGATACAGAAGTTACTTTCGCTTTCCCCCAAGCATCCCCTCTCCCATCCATCCTCTCCAGAGCTCAGCCGGGTGACCTTGAGGCAGTGCCTCAGGGAGATATAGAAGTTACTTTCGCTTTCCCCCAAGCATCCCCTCTCCCATCCATCCTCTCCAGAGCTCAGCTGAGTGACCTTGAGGCAGTGCCTCAGGGAGATATAGAAGTTACTTTCGCTTTCCCCCAAGCATCCCCTCTCCCATCCATCCTCTCCAGAGCTCAGCTGAGTGACCTTGAGGCAGTGCCTCAGGGAGATACAGAAGTTACTTTCGCTTTCCCCCAAGCATCCCCTCTCCCATCCATCCTCTCCAGAGCTCAGCTGAGTGACCTTGAGGCAGTGCCTCAGGGAGATATAGAAGTTACTTTCGCTTTCCCCCAAGCATCCCCTCTCCCATCCATCCTCTCCAGAGCTCAGCTGAGTGACCTTGAGGCAGTGCCTCAGGGAGATATAGAAGTTACTTTCGCTTTCCCCCAAGCATCCCCTCTCCCATCCATCCTCTCCAGAGCTCAGCCGGGTGACCTTGAGGCAGTGCCTCAGGGAGATACAGAAGTTACTTTCGCTTTCCCCCAAGCATCCCCTCTCCCATCCATCCTCTCCAGAGCTCAGCTGAGTGACCTTGAGGCAGTGCCTCAGGGAGATATAGAAGTTACTTTCGCTTTCCCCCAAGCATCCCCTCTCCCATCCATCCTCTCCAGAGCTCAGCTGAGTGACCTTGAGGCAGTGCCTCAGGGAGATACAGAAGTTACTTTCGCTTTCCCCCAAGCATCCCCTCTCCCATCCATCCTCTCCAGAGCTCAGCTGAGTGACCTTGAGGCAGTGCCTCAGGGAGGTATAGAAGTTACTTTCGCTTTCCCCCAAGCATCCCCTCTCCCATCCATCCTCTCCAGAGCTCAACCGGGTGACCTTGAGGCAGTGCCTCAGGGAGATATAGAAGTTACTTTCGCTTTCCCCCAAGCATCCCCTCTCCCATCCATCCTCTCCAGAGCTCAACCGGGTGACCTTGAGGCAGTGCCTCAGGGAGATACAGAAGTTACTTTCGCTTTCCCCCAAGCATCCCCTCTCCCATCCATCCTCTCCAGAGCTCAACCGGGTGACCTTGAGGCAGTGCCTCAGGGAGATATAGAAGTTACTTTCGCTTTCCCCCAAGCATCCCCTCTCCCATCCATCCTCTCCAGAGCTCAGCCGGGTGACCTTGAGGCAGTGCCTCAGGGAGATACAGAAGTTACTTTCGCTTTCCCCCAAGCATCCCCTCTCCCATCCATCCTCTCCAGAGCTCAGCTGAGTGACCTTGAGGCAGTGCCTCAGGGAGATACAGAAGTTACTTTCGCTTTCCCGCAAGCATCCCCTCTCCCATCCATCCTCTCCAGAGCTCAGCTGAGTGACCTTGAGGCAGTGCCTCAGGGAGATATAGAAGTTACTTTCGCTTTCCCCCAAGCATCCCCTCTCCCATCCATCCTCTCCAGAGCTCAGCTGAGTGACCTTGAGGCAGTGCCTCAGGGAGATACAGAAGTTACTTTCGCTTTCCCCCAAGCATCCCCTCTCCCATCCATCCTCTCCAGAGCTCAGCTGAGTGACCTTGAGGCAGTGCCTCAGGGAGATACAGAAGTTACTTTCGCTTTCCCCCAAGCATCCCCTCTCCCATCCATCCTCTCCAGAGCTCAGCCGGGTGACCTTGAGGCAGTGCCTCAGGGAGATATAGAAGTTACTTTCGCTTTCCCCCAAGCATCCCCTCTCCCATCCATCCTCTCCAGAGCTCAGCTGAGTGACCTTGAGGCAGTGCCTCAGGGAGGTATAGAAGTTACTTTCGCTTTCCCCCAAGCATCCCCTCTCCCATCCATCCTCTCCAGAGCTCAACCGGGTGACCTTGAGGCAGTGCCTCAGGGAGATATAGAAGTTACTTTCGCTTTCCCCCAAGCATCCCCTCTCCCATCCATCCTCTCCAGAGCTCAGCTGAGTGACCTTGAGGCAGTGCCTCAGGGAGATACAGAAGTTACTTTCGCTTTCCCCCAAGCATCCCCTCTCCCATCCATCCTCTCCAGAGCTCATGGCAAATTGTCACTGCACGGTAGCGAAGCATGAGCAAGCATAAGGAGGCATCTGACATGTTGTGTCAGCTTTCAAGAATCCTTCTTCTGCTTGTCTTTCCGGCTGCTGTAGAAACTGGGGGGGAGGGAAGAATAATTGGACTGCGTGGGGGGAAGAGTGCTGGAGGTTTAAATGGGTGAAATGTAAAAGTTGAGATGTTTTCTTGACTATGCTTACTTGCTTATGGCATAGCTGTGGCCTCTTATCTCTGTAGGCCAAGGCCAATTGGCATGCCAAATGTGTGAAAAGTCACCTGAAGATGCTCCCACATGACATCATACACACTGCAGATTGGATGGCCACTTTGAACCACTGGGGGTGGGAACATGGGATAATTTTCTATAGGTGATTTTCACGCCTAGTGCCTCAGATCTTGTATTTCTTCTGATGCTACCGCTTCAATTTTCAGTAAAAATCCTTTTCTCTATAACACTGGAGTCTAAGGTTTTCTTTCTTGGATTTTGAATGGAGCTGCGTGAGAAGGGCAGCTACAGAAATCAAATCAATTGAACGGGAGAAAAAGTGGACATTACCTTCGCAGGTCATCATTGGCCCTGGCTCAAACCCTTCGTCGCAGGTGCATTCGAAGCCCCCAATCACATTGGTGCAGGTGCCATTCCCACATGGATTCCCGATGGAGCATTCATCCGTGTCTGCCAAGAATACGAGAAAGGAGAGCATTCGTCTACTTGAAGGAAAAAACTTCAAGTAAGGCTTGAACAGATCCCCCTCCTGAGATGGTGGGCACGGTGGCCCCCACTCACCCACACAGTTGACCCCGGTGTAGTCCAGGTTGTAACCGAAGGGGCATTCGCAGCGGAAGGACCCGTCCGTGTTGATGCAGACGCCGTTGATACAGATACCCAGATTCTCCGCACACTCGTTCACGTCTGCCAAAGAGACCGTGTGAAATGAGCAAAACCACGAATTTTGCGCCTTTGTACTAACCCTTGTGGGCAGCTTTCACTTTCTCGAAAGGCACGAGCTCCCGCCCCCACCACAAATGCGGTAGGGTGCTCAGAAAGTTTACTTTTAAAAAAAAATAATGTCTCTGTTTGAGAATCCTAGCTGGGACTCCGACCCTAAAATTGTGCATTTGGGGTTTTTTATTTGGGTATTTTTATTAGTTCATCAAAACAGAAAAATATGAAGAAAAATGAAAATATGTGTAATGGGAAAATAGGGGAGGAAGATGGGAAGAGGAGAAAGTGTAGGGCAGTAGTGGCTAATCTTTTTGAGTTCTTGTGCCAAAAATTGCTCGCATGCCAGCACCCAGAAGGCAATGCGTGCGCCCCTCCACACCCCATGTGCATGCACGCTCAATCCCCAGGCCACCCCCTTATTTGCACTGAACCTCCCAGCTGATTTTTGGCCTCCCAGAAAGCTTCTGCAGGCTTTGCAGGACAAAAAATGGGCCCATTTCGTCACTTCTGGTATTACCGGAAATCAGGAAGTGATGAAACGGGTCTATTTTTTGACCTGCAAAGGGTTTCCTCAAGCCTCTGGGAGGCCGAAAAAGGCCTCAAATGGGCCGAAAATCAGCTGGGAGGCATGCGCATGTACAGTGAGGTCCGTTTGCCTGCGGCTCGTGTGCCAGCACAAATGGCTCTGCATGTCATCTGCGGCACGCATGCCATAGGTTCGCCATCACAGGTTTAGGGTGAAAGGGGAACGGAAAAGCATTGATTTCTGATGCCTTTTCGTGCACTGCAATAAAGTGCCTGAGATGGGGGGGGGGAAAGAAACTTTGATTAGGGGTTTGTGGCTTAGACAGGTTTGTTGTTATAGAAGTGGTTAATATGTATGATTACATAAAAATAAAAAATGGAGCTTGTAGGTTATTACCTTATTTTACTGCAGGGGTCCCCAACCCCCAATCCGTTCAGAACTGGGCCACGGAAGTGGCAGGTGAATGTGCGTACACATGCAGTGGCACTTGGACACACAGAGGGCGAGAGAGCGAGCATGTACACGCAGCTCCATTTGTGCAAACAGGGGGTGCTCGCTTGCCGCTCATGTGAAACCATCCCCTCTCCCCCATAACCCCCCTCCCCACCGGTCCACACAAAGCCGGAAAAGTTTGAGATTGCTGTTCTACTGCGCCAGAAGGAATTGGAAGTCAATGCTTTTCTTCCTTTGTTGTTGGTTATTTTTTTTTTTCCTTTTTATGCATTGAACTTTATTGTAGTGTCCATCCTGAAGCTGGCCTGACCAAAGCCATTTTTACTGCTGCAGTGTTGCCACACTGGAACTGAGGGGCAGGGAGGGGCAGAGTTGGGCTTCACATAATTTAACAAGTGCAGAACTGAAAATGTGAGCATTGCTTGCACGCAGCTTCAAAGACATGGGAATTTTATGCACCCAGCATTCCAGCACACCTTCTCGGGCAGCCGCGGTGAGTAGAGCAAGTGAGGTGCAGAAATCAGCTGGCCTTTGTGGGCAGGGAAAGTGAGCCAGAGAGTGAGATATATAGGATGGGATAGCACCAGTGCGGGAGGTCGGATCTAGCCAGTGATTGGAACTACCGGTACGGGTGAACCGGGCTGAACCGGCAGCAGCCCACCTCTGGAGAGGGGGGAATTTGAGGTAGAGGAGATTTTGTAGCCAAAACAAAATATTTTCTCTTAGGAACCAAGGACATTCTCGCACCTGGTCGGAAGGAGGCGGAATGATGCTACCCGGTTGCCAGACCACACTATGATTGGACCATGGGACTCAGACTTCTCAGAAAGAGAAAAAAAAAATTACTTTTAATTAGGTGAAAACCACGGGAGTCTTTAGAGTTGGTTTTCACCAGATCTGTGCCAATATGATATTTCCAATAAAGCTATTCCTTGAGGAATCTACCTGCTTCGGAGTTTTGCTTCCTATGGGATTATTACTTGGAACCTTGACAGACAGGCTGTGTTTGGATGTCAGGCCTTGGGACAAATTGGCTGAACAATAAAACTGTTCAGCGCACCCTGCGTGGAGACCTTCATGGTGTGATTGGGAGAGAGCCGAGTATTAACGCGAGCTGATCTCGCAGAAGTGATGCTGACTGCGGCTGTTTTTTTTCACTCGTTTTTCTTATCAATCACCAGGATTTGCAAAAGCAATTTTCTGCTCTCTCAGACAAAACTTTTGGGATTGTGTATTTTATCGAGATAAATGTTTTATGCCTGCTTCCCCTGCACAAGAGAGGGAGCTGGGCTCACTTTGGCGACTTGCATGTTTTCTGATGTTTGGCAAAATCTCTGAGCTGGGAAAAGCATTCTTTCTGGTTTGTTTTGTGTTTGTGTGAGCATGTGTGTGCTTGTTTGTGTGTATGTGTGTGCGCGCGTGTGTGTATACAGGTAGTCCTTGATATACAACCACAACAGAGCCTGCCCATGATGGAGACTGTCCATTATGGTTTTACGGTTGTGTGTCATGACAGTTGTACATTCGCGTTCTCTTTTGTGACAGTCATGAAGCAAATGTAGTGGGTTGTTAAAGGAATGTCATCGTAATTAAATAAACACCTCAGTCATTAAATGAACCCATTGTTTGCTATGGAGTAAAGTGTGTAGCTGTCAGGATTCCAGCAGTTACCCCAATTAAATCACGAGTTTCCAGCCAAACTTCCAAAACTTCAAAAGGATTTATTGGCAGTTAACACATCCAGTGCTGCCTGAGTGCAGCCGACATAACATTCATTGTGACCCTTGACCTTGGTTTTCCCCCCACTCCCTGGGTGTATTATAATTAATATTCTCCAATGGGACACATCCATAGCCAAGAGCCATCAATCTTGTTCTCCATTTAGATAATTGCGCGGCAAAAACTTCAGTCACCTAGTTACTATCTTTGAAAACATTTATGGAATGCACTTTCAATTTCCAAGCTGCCGCACTACTCCTTCAAATCCTTTCCCTCCCTCCCTTTCTGTTGGCAACTCTAAAAAGACCCTAGAAATATTTAATGAGCTGACAAGTAGCATTATGAGATGCTTTTGGTCACTGGGCATCTCTGTGGCCAGGAAGGATCTACGAACAACTCGCTGCGCCCAACTCACCGTGGGACAAGAGTTACACTAATATCGAAAGAAATTAATAGTTAAAGAAAGGATGAGAAAGGAGGGACAGAATGAAAAATGAAACCATTTCATTTTGACTTCTGGTTGCTAGCTTTCGGCGGTGGCAGGGATTCGCGATACTGCGCGATCCCTGCTGCGTTCACTGCCAAGGTTCCCCCGATCCGTTTGGATCTGGGGGATATAGCTGCCCCGTAGAGGCAACTGAAGACGGGGGGATCCAGAAAGGGGTTTGGGGGTGTCGCAAACCCCCTCCCCTGCCGGCTAAACCCCCTTTTCCCGAGGCGGAGGAACGGCGGTCAGTAATGGCCGCCACGAAGAAATCTGCAGCCGGACAAGCAGGTGCTGGAGGGAGAAAGTTGGAAGAAATGAAAGTTGCTTGTAACTGGGACAAGACAAGAGAAAGTGACCTGGAACCTTGAAGGCTGCTAAGTATACATTGTTCCTTGTGAGAGTTATAAGCTGGGAATATTCTAAAAGGGAAAGTTTTTTCTTTTCGTTCCACTCTCCTTCTTAAAGTGACAGCAGAGAAAAAAAAATCTTTTTGGCTGTGAGTGAGAAGGGAGAGGGAAAAAAATTGGAGCAGAATTTGAAAATAAGGAGAAGATTGCCTAGAATTGTAAACAGTTATTAAACATAAAAAAAAAAAAACCTTCCAAAAAATATATTTGAAAGGAAACTTTGTGATTACTTTAACTCCAGAAAGAGAAAGTGAAGAAGAAAAAGGTATTTAAAAGAAACAGCCTGTTTGGATTGTTTGGTGACTTTGGAACCTTTGACAATTATTTCTGATTAAAACATCTGGGTGGTTGTTTGGAAAAACTTTTTCTCTACACAACGGCATCATCTGTGGATGGATTGAAACTTATATATCAAAAATATGAAAAAGAAAAACAAGAAGGGAAAGATGGTCTTGGCACTATTTTTCAATTTTTAGAAATGGCGGTTTATAACTATGTGAAACAGAATGAACAACAGGATGATGGGGAGAAAGAAGAAGCCATGTTTGATGATCAAATGACTCTGGTTGGAGAAGGGAAAAAGAAAGAGAAAAAGGAAAAGAGGACTCCAAGATCTGGAAAAACAATCCAAAAAGAGAAGAATAAGTTGAAAAGGGGACATTGTGTTAAGGAACAACAGAAAGGGGGAAAGCAGAACAAAAGGCAAGTGGAGAGACAAGGGGTGAAAGAGGACAAAGAGAAGGGGAAGCAAGGGAGAAAGGAAGGGATGAGAAGCCTTAATGGCGGGGAGCAAGATGTTAAGAAGCAAAAGTTTTTTAGAGATAATGGATAAATTTTATTGTTAAGGTGCATAAGACTGCATTTTTATATTTATATTTAGAAATAACCATAGAAAATTGGAAATAATATGTAATTTAAAATGTGATAAAATATTTAATATAAACTAGTGAAATTTTTGTTAAGAAAAAGGGAGTACTGTAATGAAATATGACTTAAGATTGTGATGTGGGGGGGGGGGTAATAATAATTTTCGGAAAGCATAAGTGTTCCTACAAAGGCATGATATTTAATTGAAATGGATAAAATGTTTAAGATATAAGTGATTGTTAATATTAATGATTAGATTATGGTATATTAGCGATTTTTTTTGGAAATGAGAGATTAGACGTAGAGGAAGGAGGAACACTGTAATAAAATAATGAGTTATAATATGTGATGTGGGGGGGAAATAATTATGGAAAATAGGGCTCCCATAAAAGTATGTGATTTAACTGAAAAGTAATGTATTAAACAGTTAAGATATAAATGAATATCAATACTAATGAATAGATTTGTATTATTTTTGACAACATAGTATAATTTTAGAAAGTACCAGACAGAATCCCAACGTAAGTTATGTGTTTCATATTAAGTATTACAAATATAGGGGAAAGAGATAAAGGCATCATACTCCATATAGTGTACAGGAGAAGTTTTTCTTCTTTTTTAAAGAAGAAAAATAAATGGATGGTTGGAATAGAACAGACAAAGAATGATAAATATTATGATATGAATTGAGAGGAGATAAATAAAATAAAATTGAGAAAATTTAAAAGAGAGGAGAAGTGATGTAGAAAATTGAAAATGTTAATAAGATATGAAGTGGTATATAAAAGGAATATGAATTTGAATTTGTGTCTGTACCAAGAGTTATAACCCGGGACTAAACAACTTTCAGAAAAGAGATTTTTTACGCTTTTATGTTTTGTGTTCTTGTGTATTTGTGTATTGTCTGTCTTGAAGAATTAATAAAACTTGTTTAACAAAAAAAAAAAAAAAGAAACCATTTCATGTCATTTTTAAATAAAATAAATTTTTAAATTGTTTTAAATAACTCCACTGAATGGTTGAATTGTCCTACAGTGATTCTGCTCAGGAATGGCTGCCTCCTCCTCTGGTTCTTTCTTACCCCCTTCTATCCCCCCTCCCACAAATGGAGGCAGAGCCTCCATTGCTCTGAGCAGTCTACCTTCACATCCGGATGAAGACCAGGTTGTTTAATCCTGGCGAAAGCTCCCAAGGGGGTACAGAGGTCAGGACTAAACATACTTTGGGCTTTGGGTGCTTACCTTCACGGGAATCTCCAAGCCCCGGAATGGCCCCATGGCCATATGGACACAGCTCCTGGAAGGCAACTGTAGGCGAGAGAGACGGTCATTCTTCTAACAAGCATTTATTCTGCAGCTCCCAACTACCGCAGGTTCTCAACTTATGGCCACAATTTGATCAGGATGTGTTGCTAAGGGAGGCGAACGCTAAGAGAGTTGTGACCAATTTCATAGTCTTTTTTTTTTTTTTTGCTACCATTGTTAAGTGAATTTTTTTTGCTACCGTTGTTAAGCTGGCTGGGTGGCGGTGTCACAAATGACGATCCCGTGACCCCAGGATGCTGCAACTGTTATAAGTACATGCCAGTTGCCAAGGGATATAATTTTTTTATCACCTGAGCCTGGTACGATAGTCGTTGAGCGCAAAGACCAGTCGTAAGTCACTTTTTTCAGTGCTGTCGTAAGTACAGACTGGGTAAACGGACGGTTTTAAGTCAAGGATGAGCTGTATTTTTAACCATGGTTGAAAACAAAGGGTAGAAGTTAGATGAAGAAAAACGATGAACAGGGATGGTATATAACTATAATTGTTAAAAGCACTAAAAATATGAATGAGTTAAATACAAAAAATAGGAATTGTACTGTATTATAGCATTATTAGAACTGTTAATCCATGTCATGCCCTTGTTGGAGTCTGACTCCCTGAGGGGAGCTGACAGGGAGTGGGAGTGTGGTTCCGGCGGCTGTGGAAGAAACGGGGGAAGGGCACAGTCCAGCTGGGCATTCAGAGGAAGACCCAGGGCCATCCCCTCTTCATCCTAGGGCATGCAGGGAGGAAGGGAGAAGGGAGCAACATGGCTTACGGGAGAGGAAAGGGCCCTGATCCCTTTCATTAGTTGCAGCTGGGAGAAGAAGATGTAAGTGGGGCATTTGCACACGGCTCCTTGCTGGAAGCAAAGCGTGCATTATCTTTGTCGAGGCTTATCTGGGTTTTGGCGTCTTCCCACCTGTGTGTGCTTCGATATCTTTTGGAAGTCTGCAATTTATCATCCTGGCTTGCCGTGTTAATTACTTCAGTGTGGTTTGTGTTGGTTTTTTTTAAAATTTCTAATTATCTTTACTTTGGGTTCAGACTGCATTTCTGCCCTTCGTAGATTGTTTTTTGAAGAGTTTGATATCCAGTCGAGGATAATTGGACATTGGGGCCAAGTTGGAGGCATTAAAGGGAATTTATTCTACTTCTGTGACTTTGTTATTTTTGTGTCACACCCGGGTCATCACATTCCATGTGGTATAATATTATTAGTATTAGTATTAGTAAATGGGATAATATTTTGTACAGTATTAGCTATGCTTGTTGTTTTTGTAAATATTATACCCAGACAAAACGCTGTATTCAAAAAATGTTCATGAATAAAATATACTTTTTTTTTTTTTTTTAAAAAGGATGATCTGTATTTATTTTTCAAAGGAACTCAGGGCTCTGGGGGGCTTAAAAAAACCAATTAAAACAAATATAAAAAGTACACACACAAAAAGAACAATGCAGGTATCGTTTGTTTACTAGTTGTTCAAAGTTACAGCAGCACTGAAAAAAACCCTGACTTATGACCATTGCAAGCATCTCCAATCAAAATTCCAACACTTGGCAATGGACTCCTATTTACGATGGTCGCAGTGTCTTGGGGTCATGTGATCCCCTTTTGCGACCTTCTTATAAGCAATGGAAAAGTCAGATTCCATTAACGACCATCTGAGTAACTTAACCATTGCCGTAATTCCCTTATCGAGTGCAGTAAGAACAAGGCAAAATCCACTTCACAACCGTCTCGCTTAGCGATGGAAATTTCAGGCTCAACTGTGGTTGTTAAGTCGAGGAACACTTATAACGCCTGCCTTGTCTCATATAATCATATGTGGTGGACATGTGGAAAGACAAGAAAATTTTGGAGGAAAATACATACATGCAGGGATGGGATTCCAAAATCCCAGCAACTGGTTTGCTCCCCGGTTGCTGGGTGGGTGTGGCCATGGTGGGCGTGGCCTGCTGGAACTTCCAGGAGGGCCATTTTTTGCCTTCCCTGTAGTCCAGAGGCTTCCCTCTGGCTTCTGGGAGGGCAAAAATGGCCTCCCCTGGGCTCCAAAGGCCTTCCGGAAGCCGGAAACAGGCCCATTTCTGGACTTCTGGAACTTCCAAGAGGGCCATTTTTCTCCTTCCCTGTAGTCCGGAGGCTTCCCTCTGGCTTCTGGGAGAGCAAAAATGGCCTCCCCTGGGCTCCAAAGGCCTTCCATAAACCAGAAACAGGCCCATTTCTGGACTTCTGGAACTTCCAAGAGGGCCATTTTTCTCCTTCTCCGTAGTCCGGAGGCTTCCCTCTGGCTTCTGGGAGGGCAAAAACGGCCTCCCCCGGGCTCTGAAGGCCTTCCATAAACCGGAAACAGCCCGCTTCTGGACTTCCAGAACTTGGGGGGGGGCGTTTTTTGCCCTCCCAGAGTCTCCACATGGAGCCTGCCCTTACCTGCATCCAAAATAGGCTACATGGAGACTCCTGGGAAGGGAGGGGCAGGGTGGGAAGGGCAAGCCATTCTGTTCAACTACTGGTTTGGTGAACTAGATGTAAATTTAACACCCCGTTCACGCGAACCAGCCCAAGCTGGCTGAATCCCACCCTTGCATACATGGTTAGAAAAAATGTTAAAGCAACACATAGACCGTAAGCCAGAAATATTTCTGTTAGGCATAGTACCACAGAAAAATACGATAAAGGGAATGTATATTTAATATTACATGTCTTGATGGCAACAAAAATCGTATATGCACAGCATTGGAAAAATGAGGAACCGCCCATAGAAGAAGATGTAATTAAAAAAAAAAAAAGATTGTGCAGAAATGAATAGGTTGACCTTAAAAGTGAAATGATAAAGAAGGTACAGAATACTTTCAAACGTGGGACTAATTTTATCAGTGGTTGGATAATAGAAGCAGAAATTACAAATTGGAAAAATACTATTGTGTATGTTTAATGTTTAATATATTATTATAATATATACTATTATGTAAGCAAATTAACCCAGACAATATGCTGTTCATACAGCACTTGTTAAGGAAAAATACACAAATAAATGCTTAAAAAGAATAATAATGCCCATCTCGTTCTGAGGACTTTGGGTTGCTTAGAACAGGGGTCTCCAACCTTGGTAACTTTAAGCTCGGAGGACTTCAACTCCCAGAATGGGAAATTCTGGGAGTTGAAACCCTCTGGGCTTAAAGTGGCCAAGGTTGGAGACCCCTAGCTTAAATGCAATGGAAACTGATATAAAAAGAATGAAAAAAAGAACAGTACAGCCATTTCAGCTCCGATCATCAGGGTGAAACCGTCCAAGAAACCAAAGGGAGAAGGATGATATTGTTGGTCTCCTGGGCCTCCCTCCTTCCCCACCCTGGCCTCCCCGCTGTCCCTCTCCTACCGTTGCCTTCCTGGGGGCACAGTTCGCAGGGGTCTCCCCAGCCCTCTCCTGGCATCTTGCTGCAACAGCATCGGGCCTTGGTGGTATTGAACGCTTTGGGCACCGAGCACTTCCCATTGTCGAAGCGGGTAAAGCAGAAACTTTGGCGGGTGTCTGCAAAGAGTGGGGAGTGGGGGGGGGGATACACGAGGTCAGGAAACAGGGAAGACTTGTGCCTGGGATAGGAGGGGAGGGAGGGTCCCTATATCCTTCAACCTTGGCCCTCCCAGTGGAGACGCCATTGCAAGGAGCAGTCTATCTCCAACGCTTCATCTGGCATGTTCCAAGACTCCTGTTGAAATGGGGTAGAACAGAGTTCTCCAAACTTTCCGGGTTGGCGGCCCGAAGGGTGGGGAAGAGGGAATGATTTTGTGTGAGGTGTAGCTGCGTGTTTGTGCAAACATTGCTTATGTGAGTGAGGCTCTGAATGCCCAAGACTCTTGCACGACTAGGCCCTCAAGAGCCCCCCTTGGGAATTGGCTGTAGGCTGGTAGTGGGCCGCGGCCCACAGGTTGGGGATCCCTGGGATAAAACATTTGGCCACTTGTCTGAAATGGGCTAGGGTCTCTTGCTCGGGCAGGGGGTTGGACCTCCAAGGTCCCTTACAACTCTACTGTTCCATTATCCTCCCCTGAAAGGGAGGCGGTGTTCTTCACCAGACACTGGATCACATAGTGGCCAGCTGCCATTGGAGATGTTATGCAGGAGGAAAAGTAGATTTCCTCCAACTAACGAATAAGTCAGAGATCAGTGGGGCAGAAGAACAGCTGGAGCCTGTTCCCAGTGTGAGCACGCACAGAGCTGCCTGGTGAAGGGGACAGTCAGGAAGAAGGGTCGACTCAGGAGTAAAGGCTCAGGTGAATGGTGAATGGCCCCTTCCATAGGGAATAGTGGGGTTTGGCAGGAGACAATTAGTTCAATTCAATAGGGTGAAGTTCCTGACTTCTTGCCAAGTCATTGCTGCTACAGCGTGGCGTTTGGAAGATATTGGCCTGGCAACTCTCCAAACCTGACAAAGGTCTGTCGTTGTGAAATCTCTTGAAAGACTGGCTGCCGGGACTTTGCTGGAGAGGAATTCCCTTTAGCCTAAATAAAAGGGGTTTCATCGCGATGAGGAGTCGACTTCATGATCTGGGGAAGACTGAGTCAGAACAAAGCCATCCCTTCGCTCGCCCCCTGTTGCTGCTGGTGTGTGGAAGGAATGCTGCCTTGCGCTCCATAAAAAACACCCAACACCCATGAGATAATTTAGCAGTGGGCAGGATGGCTGATTGTCCGGGATCTTGGCTCCCTAAAGGGGGAAGCTTTGGACTGAGGGGATGGGAAATGTAGTCCAATACATCCAGAGAGTGGAAACAGATGCCGTTCCCCCTCCCTCCTGGAGATTATAATCGAACGTGGCTGGCAAACTTACCAAAGCAGCGCCGACCATTGTCAGACAGGACAAATCCAGGTGGGCAGATACACTGGAAAGTGCCAGGGGTGTTGGTGCAGGTACCGAAGAGACAGATGTTGGGGTCTTCCTCACACTCGTTGATATCTACAACCCACCGAGATAGATCACAGGTTGCCCTCCCTGCCTCTGGCACCCCAAATTCAGTCCATAGGCAGTTTTAACTGCTGGGAGGGGCAGGATAATCCTTCCCCCCAAGTATCAATGCACATAAATGTAAGGAAAAGGCTTTTGATAGGCTGGGCTTGACTTTTTCGAACCCGCCCCCAATGAGGGCCCCTATTCCCTGAAGTGCCACTGAGGGATCAAAGCCAGAGGGGGCCACAGACATCACCCGCCTCCCGCAAAGCAGGACCCAGCCATCAGAAGTTGGCCTGTGCACATTCATCTGTTTTGCATTGTGGTGCCATGGTGGTGTGGTGGTTAGAACGCAGGACTGCAGGCTGCTTCTGCTGACTGCCTGCAGTTCAATGCTGAATGGCTCAAGGGGGACTCAGCCTTCTGTCCTCCCTTCCGAGGTCAGTAAAATGAGGACCCAGATTGTTGTGTTGGGGGGGGGGCAAGAGGCTGACTCTGTAAAGTGCTTAAGAGAGGGCTGTAAAGCACCATGAAGCGGTATGTAAGTCTAGGTGCTATGTGGGAAGGAAGGAAGGAAGGAAGGAAGGAAGGAAGGAAGGAAGGAAGGAAGGAAGGAAGGAAGGAAGGAAGGAAGGAAGGAAGGAAGGAAGGAAGGAAGGAAGGAAGGAATAGGAAGGGAGGAAGAAAAGGAAGGAAGGAAGGATAGGAAGAAGAGGGAGAGAGAAGGAAGGATAGGAGGGATAGGAAGGAAGGAAGGAAGAAAAGGAAGGAAGGGCTGTAGTAGCACAGTGGTGAGAATGCAGCACTGCAATCTAACTGCCCACAGCCAAGAGTTCAATCCTGACTGGCTCAAGGTTGACTCAGCCTTCCCTCCTTTCGAGGCTGGTAAAATGAGGACCCAGACTGTTGGGGGCAATTTGCTGACTCTGTAAACTGCTTAGAGAGGGCTGTAAAAGCATTGTGAAGTGGTATATAAATCTAAGTGCTAGGAAGGAAGGAAGGAAGGAGGGAGGGAGGGAGGGAGGGAGGGGAGGGAGGGAGGGAGGGAGGGAGGGAGGGAGGGAGGGAGGGAAGGAAGGAAGGAAGGAAGGAAGGGCCGTGGTGGTCAGAATGCAGCATTACAGGCCAACTCTGTCCACAGCCAGGAGTTTGATCCTGACCAGTTCAAGGTTGACTCAGCCTTCCTTCCTTTCGAGGTCAGTAAAATGAGGACCCAGATTGTTGGGGGGCAAGAGGCTGACTCTGTAAAGTGCTTAAGAGAGGGCTGTAAAGCACCGTGAATTGGTATATAAGTGCTATTGCTATTGTGCTTTTTACCGATACAGTTGTCGTTCTGCACTTCGTAGCCGGGAGGGCAGATGCAACGGAAGGAGCCTTCCAAATTGTGGCACGTTCCCGGGGAACAGCTCCCCAACAGGCTGACACACTCATTGATGTCTGCATGGAAGGAAAAAAAAAACAAACCAAATTACCTTCCCCAGAGCTGGGAGCTGCTGTCCCTGCCCTGGAGATCAGGGAGGGTATCCGTGTGGATATAGGAGACACTGGCTAAGCCTTTGGAAATCAAGCCGTCCAGCCTTATGGAGGCAGTCCTTGACTTAACTGCTGTTGCTAAGCAGTGGTTCAGTGAGTTTTGTCCCATTTTACAGCCTTCCTTACTATAGCTGTTAAGCAAATTGCTGCCGTTGTTACATTAGTAACATGGTTGTTAAGGGACCCCGGCTTCCCCATGGATTTGTTTCATTAAGAAAGGGAATCACATGAGATCCGGGATGCTGCCACCGTCATAAATACAAGCCAGTTGCCTGCCAAGCATCCTTATTTTGATCACGGGACTGCAGGGGGTGGCAGAATGCTAAAAGGGTCGTAAGTGTGAAAACCGCATGCATTGTTCACTTCAAATGGTCACGAATGAAGGTTGTAACCTAGAGCGATCCCAACGAACAGGAATTCTTTCCACCCCAGCAATCCAGCAGACAGGAAAATTTGGAACTCTGTGTGTGTGTTTGTGTTTGTGTGTGTGTTAACCAAGCAAGCCGGCAGTTGTGAAGCTGCTGCAAAAAAGCCAATGCAATTACTGCAATGCTAGATGGTTATTTTTCCGAACGATGAGAAGACACATTTATACTTTATTCGCCTCATCTGAGTAAAGTCCAAATACTCCTCGACTTACAACCACAATCGGAACCAGAAAATTCAGCGTGAATTGGCGTGGTCTTTAAGCGAGACGTCACATGATTGCAGTTTGCTGGCTGCCCTGATGGCTTCGCCATTGTTGGTCAGAAGTTGGCTGGGAAGATTGTCATTTGCAATCATGTGACCCTGTGACCTTTTCCAAGTACAACCAGTTGTAAGTTCCTTTTTTTCCAGCGTTGTCGTTGTTCAATGAATAGTGGTAAGTCGAGGACTACCTGCCACTGGATTAGATCTGGGCGCAGCATCTTGAAAAAGATGTAGTAGGCAAACGGGACCCAATTGAGAAGGGCAACGGAGACAGGAGGTGGAATAGGAGAACCTCTTTGGAAGTTTTTCAACAGGTTGAATTGACTTGCCTGCAGATTGCAGGGGGTTGGACTAGATGACCTTTGGGGGATCCCTTCCAACTCTACCCTTCTAGGAAGAAGAAATACGAGCAAATATGGGCAGAGAGCTGTGTCTATTAAGCAAAAGAAGAGGAGACAGACAACACGGTTGACTCTCTCAACACTTCCCAATGACTTCAGGAGATACCCACCAATGCAATTCTTGCCATCCGGTGTGTGGTCATAGCCCTCCTGGCACAGGCACCGGAAGGACCCCACATTGTTGATACACTGTCCGTTGCGGCAAACCTGCCCAGCCAGGGAGGAGCACTCGTCAATATCTGTAGGGAGAGCAAGGTGGGATGTGGGGGGAGGGGGTTCAGCATCCCCATTCCTGGAGGCTCGGCTGGGCCCTCCTCTTCTCCCAACCGTGCCCCCTTACCCATGCAATCATTGTTGTGGGTCAGTTCGAAGCCCGGGAAGCAGAGGCAGTTGTAGGACCCCACTGTGTTCTTGCAGGTGCCGTTCCCACAGGGCTGGCGGTCACATTCGTCAATGTCTGCCGGGCGCACGAGGAAACGGCCACGCGAGGATGAGAGGGAAATACTATTATTTATTAGATGCACAGGCCACCTATCTCACGAGCTTAGAGATGGGGAACGATGGCCCCTTATGACTTGTGGACTTCAACTCCCAGAATTCTGGACTCAGGAGTTCTGGGTGTTGAAGTCTACAAACCTAGAACTAAGGAGAAATTTCCTGACAGTGAGAAGAATTAATCAGGGGAACAACTTCACTGTAACTACTCCAACCCTGGACGTTTTAAAGAAGAGATTGGATAACCATTTGCCTGAAGTGGTGTAAGGTTTCCTGCTTGAGCAGGGGGTTGGGCTAGAAGACGGGTTCCAAGGTTCCTTCCAACTATTCTATTCTATTCTATTCTATTCTATTCTATTCTATTCTATTCTATTCTATTCTATTCTATTCTATATTGTATTCTATATTCTAGTCTATTCTATATTCTATTCTATATTCTATTCTATTCTACTCTATTCTATTTCTGCCTGAGCAGGGGGATGGACTAGATAACCTCCAAGGTCCCTTCCAACTCTGCTACCCTATTCTGTTCTGTTCTACTCTACTCTACGTTATTCTATTCTATTTCTGCCTGAGCAGAGGGTTGGACTAGATGACCTCCAAGGTCCATTCTCTTATTATTCTGTGTGTGTATTGTTAACAACTGGTGGAACTAGCAAACCTGGGTCTATAACCAGGACTATAATTTGATGAAGGAAGGAGGCATCTCCGCAGGGCTAGTGCGCCGTAAGGACATCAAACCCCTACGATACCAACCCATGCACATGGTCAGGTCCCCCGTGGCTTTGAACCCGTTGTAGCAGATGCAAAGGTAACTCCCTTCCGTGTCGACACAATCCCCGTGGCTGCAGACGTTGGGGATTTCTTGGCACTCGTTGCGGCCTGCAACACAATGAAACATAGGAAATTAGCTTGGAGAGAGAAAAGCCGGGAAGAAGGACGAGCCCAAATTTGAGACTAGGTAGGCTCAGATCAAAGCACAGTGCGATGCTCCGGCCCTTAGAAAGTGTGGCCCACATTTTCTTCTTCCTGGTGTACAAATGAACCAGTTTTTCTTCACCTTGGTTACTTGTATCAACAGTAGAGACCTTCAAATTTCTGGGTTCTATCATATCACAAGACCTAAAATGAACACCTAACATCAAAAACGTCATCAAAAAAGCCCAACAAAGAATGTTCTTTCTGCGCCAACTCAGAAAGCTCAAACTGCCCAAGGAGCTGCTGATACATTTTACAGAGGAATTATTGAGTCTGTTATCTGCACCTCTATAACTGTCTGGTTCGGCTCTGCAACCCAACAGGACAGACATAGACTTCAGAGAATAATTACAACTGCAGAAAAAAACAATTACTCCCAACCTACCTTGCATAGAGGACCTGCATGCTGCGCGAGTCAAAAAGAGGGCTGTGAAAATATCTACAGACCCCTCACATCCCGGACATAAACTGTTTCAACTCCTTCCCTCAAAACGACGCTATAGAGCACTGCACACCAGAACAACTAGACACAAGGACAGTTTTTTCCCCAATGCCATCACTCTGCTAAAGAAATATTTCTCTCCACACTGTTCAACTATTTACAAAGTCTGCACTACTATTACTATTAAACTTCTCATCACTCCTCATTACCCATCCCCTCCCACTTGGGATTGTATAACTGTAACTTAGTCACTAGTATCCTTACGATTTATATTGGCTGTTTCCTAGTATGATTTGATTGCTAATTGTACCCTCTGACTATCATTAAGTGTTGTACTGTATGATTCTTGACTCTTGACAAATGTATCTTTTCCTTCATGTACACTGAGAGCATTTGCACCAAGACAAACTCCTTGTGTGTCCCATCACACTTGGCCAATAAAAAATTCTAATTCTAATTCTATTCTATTGAGGATGTGTGGACTTTGATTCCCAGAATTCCCCAGCCAGCATATTTGGCTATGGAATTCTGGGAGTTGAAGTCCATATATCTCCAAGTGGCCAAGATTGAAAAACACAGAACACAGAAGAACTACAGTTGTCAACTTACAATCATTCGCTTAGTAACTCTCTGAAGTTATAACAGCCCCAAGCTACTTCTGTCTGGTTCTCGTGTTTGGCAACCGGCTCTCAACAAGCAGAGTCATTGTGGGAAGCTGGATTCGTTTAATGACCATGTGATTCAATTAATGGCAGCACTGATTCCCTTAACCACCATGGCAATAAAGTTCGTAAAAAATTGGGTGCGACTCACTTAACAATCACAATGAAAATTCTGGTCCTAATTATGGTTGTAAGTTGAGGATTGCCCATATTGGACTGATTGCTTCTCCTGCTCAGGGTTCGAACCGGTCTTACCAATGCACGCTCCGCTCGGTGACAATTTGTATCCTGAAGAGCATTCACACCGGTAACTGCCGGGAATATTTAAGCAATCGGCATTTCGTTGGCAGAGATTTTCCCCTCCGCTGCATTCATCTATATCTGCCAGGAGACGGAAAAAGAGAAGGAAAAATGTCAGCAAGAGAGAGAAAAACAAACGTCTCCCTGATTTTGGTCTGAACACCTGTTCCCCACTCCCCCATGCCTTCTCTTGGTCATTCTGATATAGTGACTGTTCAAAGTTACAACAGCACTGAAAAAAGTGACATACGGCCTTTTCACACTTATAACAGCTGCAACATCCCGATGATCACATGATGAAAATTCAGATGCTTGGGCAACTGACTCATAGTTACAACATTTGCTGTGTCCTGGGGGGGGGTCTCCTTTTGTGACCTTCTGATGAGCAAAGTCAATGGGGAAGCCAGATTCACTTAATGACCGGGGTTACTAACTTAACAACTGCAATTCAACAACTGTAGCAAGAAAGGTTGTAAAATCAGGCACAGTTGTTACTCACTTAACAACTGTCTTACTTAGCAACAGAAATTCTGGGTTCAACTAATACTTGCATCCATCACAATGTCCCTTAGTCACATGATCACCAGCGGTGAGCTTCCCTGCCAGCTTCCCCCAAACAAAGTCAATGGGGAAGCCAGCAGGAAGTCACAAGTGGCCATCACCATGATGTTGTGCATAAAGACTGCATGGAAGTCACTGAATGACTGCAACCAGAACTGATACAACTGCTGTCATTAAGTTGGAGCAATCACAAGACGTTGTTCTTTTCAATCATACCACTTAATAACAGAGATGTTGATCCCAACTGCTGTCGTTAAGCGAGAACTACCTATATTTACAAAGAAATTAAATGGTATTCATGGCAGTTGTGGCTGTATCCCCCCCAATTGTTCCATTTTCCTGTATCACCTCTTGTCCAATCCATTCACCACTTTTATCCTGCTTGTCACATTTCCCTTTGGAGGTGCAAAGACCCCCCCCCCTTAAATGCCATCCCTGACTCTGACCTTCACAGATCAGCAAGATGTTGTTGTAACTGAAGCCGATGGGGCACTCGCAGCGGAAACTGCCGATCTGGTTGATGCAGACGCCATTGGTGCAAATGGCTGGAATCTCACTGCATTCGTCAATATCTGCACAGAAAGAGGGAGGGGCAGAAGAGGATAGGGCTAGTTGGACAGAAGCCCCACCTCCTTTTCAAGGAGATGGGAGGTATGTGACGCAAGGCTGAGCAGGAGCAAAAGACACCACACACACACACCCCATTTATCTGTGGGAACCATTGGATCAACAGAACTTTGTAAAAAAATTGTGTGGGTTTCAAATGTTCCTGGTGATTTATTTGTTTATTGCTTTATTGCTTTCTTGTCAGGGAATTAATTGAGCAGCCAATGTTCAAATGAAGTCAGAGACACCAACACAAACTTATAGTTTTATATAAATAAATATGTTTTGCATCAATATAGAGCAAACTAGATAGTCAGGCAAACAGGAGCATCATGAGGTAAATCCCAGAGCACACAGGACACACAGAAGAAAAAGACGGGAAAACAGAAAAACTCCCTCTTTACACCCATAGCAGCCAATCATAGTGTAGATTACCTCATGCAAGAGCAGACAAGATAGCCAGAAACATAGGAACATCATGAGGTGAATGTACATAACACATAGAAGAAAAAGGCGGGAAAAGGGGAAACTCCCCCTTTTATACCCACAGCAACCAATCACAACTTAGATTACCTCATGCAAGAGCAGACAAGATAGCCAGAAACATAGGAACATCATGAGGTGAATGTACATAACACATAGAAGAAAAAGGCGGGAAAAGGGGAAACTCCCCCCTTTATACCCACAGCAACTAATCACAACTTAGATTGCCTCATGCCTGAGCAGACAAGATAGTCAGGAACACAGGAACATCAGATTAACATGAGGTAAATCTAAGCATACAGAACACACAAGAAAAAAAGGCGGGAAAACAGGAAAACTCCCCCTCCGCACCCACAGCAACCAATCATAGCGCAGATTGCTTCACACAGGAGTCAGCCATCTCCAACCAATAACCAAAACTGTGTGTTTTGGCTCATTGCACAACCCTTCCCTGCTCCAGCAATTGAATTTAAGTATCTTTACGTTTCTGATCGCTTTATGACTTGTGTTCTTATTTCTATTGCTTTCAGGATTGTTTTCACTTTTGCTTTTAAACAGTCCTTTTTTTTTTAACACAAGAATCATTCATCTTAAAAAGAAAATCTGGGAAAAAATTAAAAGAAACTAGGTTTCATTTTTCTTATAAACTCTTCTTTATCATTGTCTTAATGTTAGTATTCAGGTTGGATTGAAATACCGACACAAACATCATCCTCCATACAAAAATGTTAGCTGTGGGTCACACAAAGTTCAGGGAACACTCACCAATTGGTTTCCCTGTGTGGATGTCGATGATGAAGCCGGGCGCCTGATTACCACACAGGATCTGGTATTCAGCTAGAAAAGAAAGACTTGGTCATATTTCTCCAGAGGCATCTCATTGCAAGATTTGAGGCAAGTATGAAAAGCTCAGGAGGATATTCAGCCAACAAAACATATGGGCACACTTTAAACCCAAGAATACATGAAGGCAGAAGTTTGTCCTTAAGGATAAAACATCCAGACACAAACTGAGCAACGGGGTTCATGCAGTACAATGCAGTGAGCCCTGTGCAGATCTGGACATTGGGGAAACAAAACAGCCATTTCACAAACGCATGGCACAACCTAGGAAAACAAATACATCAAGACTAGATTCAGCAGTCCATCTGCATTTAAAACAAATAACAGATAATCAGAGTTGGAAGGGGCCTTATAGGTCATCTAGTCCAACTCCCACGCCCAAGTGGGAGACCCCACATCATTTCTGACCAATGGCAGTCCAATTTCTTCTTGAAAGTCTCAATGCTGCTCTTTTGAAGACAGCAAAGTCCACATTTTGGACAGAGGGGACCTCTGGTTTGAAAGATGGGCTCATAGAGGCCATCTATGTCCAAATTGAACAGCCCTCTCTCAACTGAGGGAGGAGGGATACAACATCATCTATCTCCAGTCTATAATACAATCCTTTCAACAGTTGCAAGAAGACTTCACATCCATTTGCACCCCTCAGGTGACCCTGAGAACACAGATAAACCCCCAGCTGACCTTAATGATCCGCTAAAAGAATGCAAATGACCAAGTGTCTGCAAGGAGTATAAATCCTTCCATTTCCCCCACCATCCAGTCAAAACTGATGAAGCTTCTTGGATGAGAAGCAAAACGTCTTCAAAGAAAAACAAGGAAGTCCAGTTGCCTCTTGAAAAAAAACAACCTTCGGACCACCATGACCACTGACCACTGACAATCTCCATAGACATTGAGCAACTCAAGTGTAGACAGAAGAGAACATTCATGGCTCGGAATTGAATTGTGGGGTCATTGGTGCTCCTTGAGTTGGGTTGTTTTCTTGCTGACAGGCATCAGCCATCATCAAATTGGCCATCGACAGGCACGTAGTGATAAACAACATCTACATACCATTCAAAAGAGACAGCCCAGAAGGAAACAAAAAGGCCAAAACACCTCTTTGCCAGCTATCAACACACAGATAGATAGAGAATAACACCAGGATTCACATTAGATGGACAACCCAGAAGCAAACAATACCCCAGTCTAGGAACTGCTAAACAAGCTAAGAGTAAACATCCTAATCAAGGATCCACCAAGATTATTCTCATCAACAATGACAGAGGAAGCTACTAGAATACAAACAGAGAGCAAACTCTACCCCTTCTAGTACTGATAATGGTATCTAATTGGGTAATGAAATGCCTGTAAGAAAACCACCAAGCTCAGAGATCAGTAAAGGCTCAAAGTTGTCCTATTCCCCACCCCTCCTCTTGGCAAATCACACTCTCTAGTATGACTGATGATGTTGCCTAGTTTGGTCATGAAACGTCTACAAGAAAATCACCAAGCTCAGAGACTACTAAGGACCTAAAGTCCTCCTTATCCTCCTTTCTGCAAATCACACTCCTAGTAGGACTGATGTTAACTAGTTTGATAATGAAACTTTTGCAAAAAAAACTACCAAGCTCAGAGAGTACTAAGGCCGTCAAGCCATTGTCCTCCTCCCTTTCTCCTCCTCCTCCTCCTCCTGTGCTCTGCCAATCACACTCCCTAGTAAGACTGATGATATTACCTAGTTTGGTAATGAAATGTCTGCAACAAAGCTACCAAGCTCAGAGAGCACCGAGGACCCCACAACTCTGGTTTAGCACAGGCCATATCCGTTCTGACCTAGGCTTCACAAAATCATGAAGCGGACTCCTTGTCCCGACAAAACCCCTTTTAAGAAGTCAGGAACAGACCTTCTTCACCCTAATGAATTGAACTAATTGTCCCCTGCAAACCCCACTCCCCCTTCAGTCCTCTTTATTCCCTATGGGAAAGGCCATTCACCATTTACCTCTGCCTTTACTTCAGAGTTGACCCTTATTCCTGAACTGTTCCCTTCTCCTGGCAGCTCTGTATATATGCTCATCGGGAACAGGCTCCAGCTGTTCTTCTTCCCCATTGATCTCTGACTCTAAAGGCAGCTGATATTGGACGGCCCTCGCCCCATCTCCAATTCCAACACAGAGCCCTCATCAGAGCCTTCCTCAAACTCCAAGACTGGCCCATGTTCCTCCCCAACCTCCTCACTGTCCAAGTCTGCTGCCAGCTCTGCTGGCTGCTGGAGGACCACAACAATATCCAAGTGACTCTGCTTGAAAAATTACAGGTCATCCTCAAGTTATGTCCAGTGACGATTGAAATTAGGATGACCAAAAGGAACTTACAACCCAGTTCCAAAGCTCGGACAGCCATGCTCTGGTCACGTGACCACTTTTCAGGCCTTCAGCAACTGGCCTGCAATAGCGGCCTGCAGAGTCCCACCGTCACTTGAACATGGTTTAAGGATGTTTTTGCCAAAAAAATGGCATTTCCTTTTGGGGGTTTTGGGGGGCAAAAACTCCTCGTGAACAGTGGGTTCACTTAACAAACACAGCATTTGTTTAAGGACTGCAGATTCACTTAATGGCCAGCTATGATGTCTGGCTTAACGAACACAGAGGCAATGGGACAGAGGGGCCACTCACAGCTGGCCGGCGTGGGGCAGGGCTCGCAGGGTTTGTTCCAGGCCTTGCCAATGTTGTAGGAACAGCAGCACATCTTCTTGGTCATGTTGAAGGAGAGCTCGTTCTCACAGGTGTCATTATAGTTCCGGTAGCAAAGGCTCTTGCGCATGTCTGAAAGGAAGGCAGCCGGGGAACGTCAGCAGGTGGAGAAGCTCCCAGTGCTCAGCCCCAAAGGGTGGAGGTGATAAAGAGATGGCCACCGCCCCACCTGTCTGGTTTGGTCCGCCCCTCCTGTTTGGTAGAGTCTGATCTGTTTGGGAGGGGGCCGAGACATTTTAAGAAGTGCTTCCACTAAGACCTGCTTATCTCTGTCTGCCTCTCTATTTCTATTGCTATGCTCTCTGTGTCTAGATCTCTGTCTGTCTGTCTGTCTGTCTGTCTGTCTGTCTGTCTATCATCTATCAACCTACCTACCTATTTTCTACATCTGTCTGTGTATTTGCTGTCCATCATCTATATCTATCTATCTGTCTGTCTGTCTGTCTGTCTATCTATCTATCTATCTATCTATCTATCTATCTATCTATCTATCTATCTGTCTGTCTGTCTGTCTATCTATCTAATCTATCTAATCTATCTATCTATCTATCTATCTATCTATCTATCTATCTATCTATCTATCTATCTATCTATCTATCATTCTCTCTCATCTTCCTATCTGCCTATCATCTACTTATCTACATATTTTCTACTTATATGGCTGTCTGTGTATCTGCCTGTCTATCATCTATATCTATTTGTCTGTCTGTCTCATCTTCCTATCTACCTATTTATCTACCGTCTATCAACCATCTATCTCCATCCTCCATCCATCTCTTACCCTCTAATCTATAATTCTATCACTCTACCTACTTACCTACCTACTATAACTACATATACATCTATCCATCCATCCTTCCATCTTTCACTCTCTTTTATTTATCACTATCTACTACTCTACCACTCTAATATCTATCTGTCTATCTGTCTGTCTGTCTGTCTGTCTGTCCGTCCGTCCATCCATCCATCCATCCACCCATCCATCCATCCATCCACCCATCCATCCACCCATCCATCCAGGAGATCACACCTTGATAGCTAGGTTAGTCTATGAAATCCTCATCCTAGCTTTTCAGCTGAGTTACCTGGAGGGGCATCAACTCATCCTAGGAGACAGAGGCGGATTGCTCCCTCACCTCATTTGCCCCTCTCCTCCTTTTAAGCCCACCCCGCAGGACCCTGCGTACCCATACAGTTGTTCCCTCCGTTGACTTGCATGTACTCCGGAGGGCACACACAGGTGTAGTTGCCGAGTGTGTTGTAACAGGTCCCCGGCCCACAGATGCCGATGTGAGCAGAGCACTCATCGATGTCTGGAAAGGACACATCAAAGTTTGTGGGAACAGGGACCAAAGGCAGGTCAGTCGGTCAGCTGTCCCAGGGCGAAAGTTGGAAATCTGAAGAAGGGGGTCCCTGCTGGGGGGATGACCTCAGGAGACAGGACGGAGACCCCCCCAGACCAGAGGTGAGCTTCAAAAAATTTAGTAACCAATTCTTTGCCTGGCTGCTGGATAGGAGTGGCCTAGTCAGCCTCCTGCACCAGGGTGGGGGAGCTGTTTTTGCCCTCCTTGGGCTCCAGAGGTTTTCCTCAAGCCTCCCGGAGGGTGAAAATGGCCTCCCCAAGCCAGTCATTGCAACTACTGGTTTGGTGAACCAGATGTAAAATTAACAACCAGTTCGCCCAAACCGGTCCGAACCGGGAGCAGCCCACTCCTGCCCCAGACATAAAAGCTACAACAAGGGGCAGAGGAAAAGGAGGGTGTAGGAAGCAACTCAAAAAAGACCCTCCCTAGTTTTCCAGAGAGTAAAAGGGAGAGGGAGGGAGAGAAAGATTCTGTTAATATAACCTTACAATAAAGATAGGGCTAACAGACCCTGTCAATCTTTCCCAAAGTCACTAAGCCATGAAGACGAGTGGACTTCAACTCCTGGGAATTCTGGGAGTTGAAGTCCCCCCGTCTTAAAGCGATCAAGGTTGGGAGGTCCTACTCTAAGTGAATGGGCTGGGAGAGTCCATGGACTGCATTGGG
This sequence comes from Hydrophis major, assembly GCA_033807585.1. NCBI lineage: Eukaryota > Metazoa > Chordata > Lepidosauria > Squamata > Elapidae > Hydrophis > Hydrophis major. The sequence goes on from CM066328.1 coordinate 2,849,296, forward strand.
TACATACACCCCCTTCCCCAAGAGCTCACCCCCCTACACCCCCACAGACCCACCTTCGCAAATACGGGTGTCCTCGTTCAGATAATAGCCCGGAGGGCACTCACACTGGAAGCTGCCAAAGGTATTGACGCAATTGCCTCCCTGGCACAGGCCTGGCAACTCCTGGCACTCGTCTATATCTGTGAGAGAGAGGAAAGGAAGATCAAAGGATCTGACTTTTTTTGGAGGGGGGGAGCGGAGGATGGGTTTCTGTCCCCCCTCTCTCCAAAATGGGATCCCAGAGAAAATTAGTGGAGAGACACAAATGGAGAAGAGTGTGTGTCTTTATCATTCTTTTTAAATGAGAAAGAAATCATAATTATTAATTAATTTAATGAATGAAGTTCATTTATTATCTGTTTTATTTCATAAACAAGAAACTCAAAAAGGAAAAAAAGGAAAAAAAGAGAGAGATAATAATATGTGGACTTTATTTGTTAAATTAATTATTATGTGTGCTTATTCTTTTAAATAATAAATAAATCCTAATTATTAATTAATTTAATGAATGGTCCACATATTATTATCTCTTTTATTCGTTAAACATGAAACTCACAAAAAAGAGAGATAATAATATGTTGGCCATTCGTTAAATTAATTATTATGTGTGTTTATCATTCTTTTAAATAATAAAGAAATACTAATTATTAATTTAATGAATGAAGTCCATGTATTATCTCTTTATTCATTAAACATGAAATGCATAAAAAAAGGAGCAGTAATAATATGTGGACTTCATTCATTAAATTAATTATTATGTGTGCTTATCATTCTTTTAAATAATAAATACATCCTAATTATTAATTAATTTAGTGTATAAAGTCCACATATCAGCATCATCATATTATTATTAATATTAATATTATTAATTGTAATAAACGTTTATTCATTAAACATGAAACTCAGTCAACTGAACATTTAAAAATGTATCACAAATATCATTGACTGGCTCTGATGGGTGATAGAGGTTGCTGCCAGCATCCTAGGTATAATTATTGTTGTTGTTGTTGTTGTAATTGTTGCTTTATTTATTTGAATTTTAGCCATTATTGTTATAGGCAGTCCTAGACATACAACAGTTCATTAAGTGACTGTTCAAAGTTACAACGGCCCTGAAAAAAGCAACTTATGATGATAGTTTTTCACACTTAAGGACCATTGCATGATCTGTGTAGTCATGTGATCAAAATTTGGAAGCTTGACAACTGACTCATATTTATGACAGTGGCAGCATCCCGGAGTCCCATGATTCTCTTTTGCGACCTTCTGATGAGCAAAGTCCGTGGGAGAAGCCAGATTCACTTAACGACCGGGTGACTAACTTAAGGGGTGCAGCGATTCACTTTACAACTGTGGCAGGAAAGGTTGTAAAATGGGGCAAAACTCACTTAACAACCGTCCTGCTTAGCCACGGAAATTTGGGGCTTGGCAGTGGTCGTGCATCGAGAACTTCCTTGAATCTACGTTTCATTTTTGTAATTATTGTATCATAATAATTCTTTATATCACATTATTTCTCTGTATTATGTGATTTCTTAATGTAAGACAGGCAGACCTCGACCGACATAGCAATACACATAATTGGACTGTTATTTTAAAAATGAAACAAACAGGTAAAGAATAAAATTTCTCTTTTGTTCAGGGGTTGTTGTGGTTCATCAACAGCAGGTGCGGATGGCTGAGGTCTCAGAGAGTGAGGACTCAGATGAGGGGCCTGCGGGTGATGCAGGGATGGGGCCAAGACGATCAGAGAGTGGGCTGCTGCCTTCAGAGGTCCTGGAGTCTGGCAGCAGTGCACATGCGCCCAGGACTGCTCGAAGGAAAAAGCAGTTGCAGCAGCACGGGCGACTCGGGAGTAAGGCTGAAAGATGATGGCCTCTCCCATAAGGGATAAAAGCCAGCCTTTGGGTTTGGCTTCTTTGCAGGAAGCAAAGAAGTTCTTTCTACTCAGAGTCCTCGTTGAAGCCCTGCTTACTCCGGTTTGTTTTTTTGAAACTTCTGGCTTGGGATATTTATCTGCAATTAGCCTTTTATTCTTGGCAGCCTTTCACAATCTTGAAAGGGCTCGCTCTTATCTGGGACAATTAATTTTGAATGACTCTTGGCTGTGAATGGACAGAATTCACAGTGCTGCATTAAAAAGGCTTGCTTTTATACATACTCTGTGCTTGTTTCATTTGAACAAGTCTTGGGTCAGAACAGGGGTGAGGTGGAGGAATGACATGCTGTGCAAAATCAAGTGAGGCATGTTCTGACTTTCTGGCATGCAGAGGAGCCCAAAAGGTTCGCCTTTGGTGGAGTAGATGATCTCCACGGGTTCCTGGGGGCTGCCATGGAGTCTCATTATCTGAAACATTCTTGGCAAAATGTTCAGCTTTTTTTTCTGGAGAGTAGCTTGAAGAATGGCACCAGAATTCCAAATGTGTTCCAAGCCTAAGCACACAATACCCGTAACATTGTAAATCACCGACTAATTAGTTTGAATGGCAACGGAGATCCAAAAATGTGCCAACTCCTGATTAAAGGATTGGCCTGGCCGATCAATCCAATTCAATATTTTGCTTTATTCTGCAGCCAAATCTTTTTCTCTTTTTGTCTCTCTGTCTCTTTCTCTCTTTTTTCTCTGTCTCACTTTCTCTCTGTGTATTTTTCCTTCTTTCTCTCCTTCTGTCTGTCTTTCTCTGTCTTTTTCTTTTAGTCTCTCTTCTCTTTCTCTTTTTCTCCTTCCGTCTCTCTTTTTCTCTTTCTGTCTGTCTTTTTTCTCTGTCTCTGTATCTCTGTCTTTTTCCTTCTTTCTCTCCTCCTGTGTCTTTCTCTGTCTTTTTCTTTTAGTCTCTCTTCTCTTTCTCTTTTTCTCCTTCCGTCTCTCTTTTTCTCTTTCTGTCTGTCTTTTTTCTCTGTCTCTGTATCTCTGTCTTTTTCCTTCTTTCTCTCCTCCTGTGTCTTTCTCTGTCTTTCTCTTTTTGTCTCTCTGTCTTTTTGTCTCTCTCTTTCTCTCCTTCTATCTCTCTTCTCTTTTTCTCCCCCCCTTTCTCTCTTCCCACAATTCATCATCCTGATACAAACAATGCTCTTGGGATGTTCTTTTAAAGCTGGGGAATTTTTCCCAAGGCTGCCATTAAGTAACGGGATGCGGTTTTTTTAATACGCAAAGGTTTTGGCATCAAAATACGCTCTCCGGTGCTGAATCTCAAAGGGTCTCTAAGTTCAGGTGGGCTCAAGAGATCCTTTCCAGCCCCCTCTCGCCCTGTCCAAGTGACCCACTGACCTACCTTCCAAAATGACCGTGATGGGGTTGGGCCGGAAGCCTTCGCCACCCGGACAGAGGGTCTTGTATTCGGCTGTAGGGTGAGAAACGGTGGTGGAATTCAAAATATTTTACTACCGGTTCTGGGTGTGTGTGTGGAGCGTTCTAAAATGGGCAATTTTAAGCATGAAAACTTACTTTACTGTCAGCGCTGGTGAGTAAAACAGCTGAGGGGCGGGAATCTGATCAGCCGCGCCTATCAGCTGAGTTACAAAGGAAATATAGGATGGGAAAGAATGGCAGCGGGTGGGCGGGGCCAACTGCCAGGTGGCGCCACCAGATAGGTAGAACTGGTGCAAACCGGTAGCATGTCACCCCTGGTGAGAAGTGAATTCCAGATGGAGTTTAGACTTTGGGGATATCTTTATTTCAATCTTGGTGGTCACTTTAAGATGGGTGGGCTAAAACTCCCAGAATTCTGGGAGTTGAAGTCCACCATTCTTAAAGTGGCCAAAGTTGAAAAATATTGTGGGTTTTGTTTTGTTTTTTGAAACACCTTTCCAGTAAAAGAGATCTGGAAGCACATTAAAATTGAGATAATTTTGATTCTTTTGGAGTCTGAGGTCATTTTCCCCGCCCTCCAAACTTCCTCTCCAGGCTAAGCAATGAAGCAGATCAGACCAGCTGGTGAAGAGGGATATAAACTAAAGCAGTGGTCGCCAACCAGTGAGCCGGGGACCCCTGGTGAGCCGTGAGAAAATTTTGGTGGTCTGCAGAGAAATGTCCCCCCCAAAGCAATTAATCCAGGCTGCACAGAAACACAAGGCTATGCCACCCACATGGCCCGCCCACCCACTGGCCCCACCCTTTGGCCAAGAGCAAACCTTACCCTGTGCAAAGCCATGCAAGCTGGAACTGGAAGATAAGACCAATGGCCGGGAAGGAAATCCGCCCCGGAGTGGCTTGCTGACGTTGGTGGGAAAGTCTGTCCCATATTCTAGAGCTGCAGTAGTCACAGGACTAGCCCTTTGACCATCCTGGAGCAGCTGTTCCAGTCCATGGCAGGCCGGTGCACCCGGGTGGTGGAGTAGCTGCTCTGGGATGACCAAAGGGTCAGTCCTGTGATTATTGCAGCTCTGGAACATGGGACCGACTTTCCCACCAATATCAGCGAGCTGCCGTTAGTCAAAATTCATGTTAGTGGTCCGCGGGATTTAAAATTATGAGTTTGGTGGTCCCTGAGGTCCCCTGGACTAAACCATTCTCCTTTTTGGATTTGCCCACAAGTTCCCTGGCCATGGAGAAGAGTTCAGGGGTCAGCAAATCTAGGGTGTCAAGGATGTGATCACACTTTGCTGTGAAATTTCTTCAGGAAGAAGATCACACCTTGCAATCTTCCAGTATTTGAGGGGCAAATATCCCACAGGAAATCAGCCACACAAACCAATCATTCCAGGGATCCAGCCCTGGCATGGCGGCTGCTCTACTCACTGGTGTTGGCAGCCGGGCACAGCTCGCAGGGGTTCCCCCAAGCCCGGCCCAGGGAGCAGCAGCAGGATGCCCGCGTAACACCCACGCCGATTTCAGCACTGCATGAGATCCCGCCGTCGCCGCGGTCTTGCGTATCCAGGAAACAGTTCCCCACTCGGGTGTCTGGGGAAGGAGAGAGGGAGGGAGACAGAAGGAAAGTGACGGAAAACTGCAGGAGGAGGAAGATGATGACTTACTCTTAGAATAATTTTATTGTCACTTGGAATGTATGCTAATTGACATACATTAAAATGAAATTTTGTTGCAATGCAGCTCTCAAAGAGTCACCCCACATAAACATGACAGAATAAATAAATATAAAATTATGTATATCATCAACTTCATTTAATGACCCCATCATCCCTTGTAGGGTGGAGTCTGAGCAAATGAATGGAGCTAGCAGAGTGTTTTAATGGCCGGAAGACTTTCCTGTTGCCAATGCGGAATTTTGGCCGGCAGATATATTCTCAGTGTGCCCAGGGAGAGAAATATCTGCTTCTATCTAGGATTGAACTAACAGCCTCCTGATTGTGTGGTGAGAGCTCCACCTCTAGGCCATCACGCCACTCAATACAAAAATACCCACATATATTATATGACACAGAGAAACATGACAGTCTAGTTCCGATGTATCCATGTACACGGGGAGAGAAACGAATCTTGCAAATTTACCAGAGGGATGGCATAGGGAACAAAGCCCTTAAAGAATTTGATAAAGTCCTGCTAGAAATTCTTCCAAATGCCTTCCCAGAGAGTAGCAACAGAAACAGACCGTGAAGTGGGGATGTGGGGTCTTTTGAGCTCTAAGCCCAGAGTGCTTATAAGGAGCATCCTGAATAACAGGAAGCGAGCTTTGTATGATCTTCTCCACTGCCCTCACCACTCTCTGAAGAGACTTTCTATCTGAGGCGCTGCAGCCACCAAACTAAAGAGGGATGCAGTTTGTTAAAATGCACTCAATCGTGCCTCTGTAAAAAGTGGCCAGGACAGGAGGAGAAAGAGGTGCTCTCCTCATCCAAGGAAGGAAATGCAGATGCTGGTTTGCACGCTTCCCTAAGGATGACATGTAGAGAGATCAGTTCAGAAACGAGGAGGTGATAAACCGCTTGGGAAAGCCAAGAGAAATCATTACAACCATTAAAAAGCGAAAAGTTAGAATATTTCGGACACGGGATGTGACACCTGGAAAAATACAGCACCCTTCACTTCATCCTCCAGGGAAAGATTGAAGGCAAACGAGCTCCAAGCAGAAGAAGAATATCACGGCTTCAAAATCTAATTTTGTCTGGTTTGGGCAAAACTCAGCAGCTCTTTCTTGCGCAGCTGTTGATTAAAATAGGATTGCTGACACAATGTCCGATGACGGATAGGGCAGAAGAAGAGGAAGAATCGGAAACGATTGCAAGTTGCTTTGCACGGGGAGATGGGTGCTGTGGCAGACTCGGACGGTGAGGCGATTGGGGTGGAACAAGGGCCAGTCCTGGAGTCTGGGGAAGGCTCTGAAGAGGGCTCTGCATTGGAGGCAGAGATGGGGCCAGGGCTGCTTGACAGTTATCAGCTGCCTTCGGAATCGGAGATCAGTGGGGCAGAAGAGCAGCTGGAGCCTGTTCCCAGGGTGCGCATGCACAGAGCTGCCAGACAAAGGGAACAGTTAAGGAACAAGGGATGACTCGGGAGTAAAGGCTCAGGTGGGCAGTAAATGGACCCTCCCATAAATAAAGAGGAGTGAATAAAGAGGAGTGAAAGGGGAATGGGGTTTGGCAGGAGACAATTAGTTCAATTCATTAGGGTGAAGTTCCTGACTTCTTGCCAAGGAATTGCTGCTACAGCGTGGCGTTTGGAAGATATCAGCCTGGCAACTCTCCAAGCCTGATAAAGTCTGTCGTTGTGAAATCTCATGAAAGACTGTTTGCCAGGACTTTGCTGAAGAGGAATTCCCTTTAACCTAAATAAAAGGGGTTTTATTGGGATGAGGGGATTCATGATTTTGGGAAGCCTAGGTCAGAACAATGGGTGGCATATAAGTTTATGGAATACAGTAATGTCATGGACAGCACTGCATGGTGGATCTGCCTGTGCACACCCTGTGGGGGGGGGGTTCCTCCTTACCGACACACCCCACTCCGGTGGGGTTCAGCTCGAAGTCCTGAGGACAGTTGCAGAGGTAGCTGCCTGGCGTATTAACGCAAAGGCCGTTGATGCAATTCACGGGATCGGCACACTCATTGACATCTGTCGGGGGGAGAGAGAGAGAGAGAGATGGGGAAAGGAGTTAAGCACTGTCTGGGAATGGCTGATGGGGCCACATCCTTGGCGGAAGGAGTTGCCGAACTACTGGCGCCGTTGTGGTGGCAATCTCCTTAGTTTGTGTTTGCAAGCGAGGAACGGGCAGAGGAATGCAAAGACCGGTCACCGATTCACGTTTTTCGGTGGCGTTCCAACTTCAGAAAGTTGGCAGAAGAAATGGCGGTAGGACTACCTGTAGCGAGGATGGGTCCTTCATGCTCACCTGTGCAGTTCCCACCGCTCCTGTCTAGCTCATACCCATCGTCACAGGCACAACGGAACATCCCAGGAAGATTCTGGCAGGTGCCGAAGACGCAGATATTCTGGAAGGTGCATTCATCAATGTCTGAAAGGAAAGACAGCGGATTTTGGTGGCTTTAACCTCAGAATTCTTGCTTCAAAAAGCTGCCAAAGGATCCCCATAACAAGATGAGCATTTGTTGCATTCAAGCATCTTGTCCGTTCCTGATTCATTGTGGGTTCAATTGGTGTTTTATTGGACCCGGGTCTGATTCCCAGTCTCATCCACGCTCTGGCTCAAACTTTTGAGAAGTTTAACAGAATAGCACTAGCACTAGCGCTGGTAGCCTCGAAGCTTCTAAGAAAATATGGCTATTTATTAGACTTATAGACCGCTTCCCAGTGCTTCCTAGCCCTCTTTAAGCAGTTTACAGAGTCAGTATGTTGCCTCCAACAATCTGCATCCTCATTTGACTGACCTAAAAAGATGGAAGGCTGAGTCAACCTTGAGCTGGTCAGGATTGAACTGTAGGTAGTGAGCAGAATTAGTCTGCAATGCTACATTCTGACCACTGCACCACCACGGCCCACCCTTCTTTCTTTCCTTCCTTCCTTCCTTCCTTCCTTCCTTCCTTCCTTCCTTCCTTCCTTCCTTCCTTCCTTCCTTCCCTCCCACCCTCCCTCCCTCCTGCCTGCCTGCCTTCCCATCTCTCCTTCCTTCCTTTCCTTGATTGCTTATTGTACCCTATGACTATTATTAAGTGTTGTACTTTATGATTCTTGATGAATGTAATTTTTCTTTTTTGTATACTGAGAGCATTTACACCAAGACAAATTCCTTGTGTATCCAATCACACTTGGCCAAGAAAGAATTCTATTCTATTCTATTCTATTCTATTCTATTCTATTCTATTCTATTCTATTCTATTCTATTCTTCCTTCCCACTTAGCACTTAGTCTTATATGCCACTTTACAGCGCTTTACATCCCCTCTCTAAGCGGTTTACAGAGTTAGCATGTTGCTTCCAACAATCTGGGTCCTCATCTGACTGACCTCCAAAGGATGGAAGACTAAGTCAACCTCAAGCTGGTCAGGATCGAACTCCTGGCAGTGGGCAGAGTTAGCAACAGCACTTAAGACTTATATATTGCTTCACAGTGCTTCACAGCCCTCTCTATGTGGTTTACAGAGTCAGCCTCTTGGTCCTCCCAACAACCTGGGTCCTCGTTTTACCCACCTCAGAAGGATGGAAGGCTGAGTCAACCTGGAACCTAGTGAGATTTGAACTGCCAAATTGCAGACAGCTGGAGTTGGAAGGGACCTTGGAGGTCTTCTAGTCCAACCTCCTGCCTCGGCAGGAAACCCCACACCTCTTCAAACAAATGGTTATCCAATATCTTCTTTAAAACTTTCAGTGTTGGAGTCAAGCTGGAGACTTCCTGGAGCCAAGCCGTTCCACTGATTAATTGTTCTAACTGTCAGGAAATGTCTCCTTAGTTCTAGATTGGTTCTCTCCATGGTTAATTTCCATCCATTGCTTCTTGTCCTGCCTTCAGGTGCTTTGGAGAGTAGCTTCTTTGGGGCAGCCCCTGAGATATTGGAAGGCTGCTCTCATGTCACCCCTAGCCTGTCATCTTTGAGGGGAAGGAACTGTAAGAAGACAGGGGAAACCAAAAGGAATCTTCATACCATCCTGGGACATCCCACGGCCATTGACCTGGGAATGGATTGTAACACCTCTCCATCTATCCAACCTTTGCAGGGACAGTTACCCAAACATCTCCTCTGAATAGGTCTGGACCTCAGGGAGATAACAGGAGGAGTGGTATGGAAAAAGGAACGTTAACTAGGGAATCCCAAAGATGCTTTTTCCAAGAGGCAATGGACTTTCTTGTTTTTCTTTGAAGACTTTTTGCTTCTCATCTAAGAAGCTTCTTCAGCTCTGACTCTTCTAGAAGCGAAGAAACTTCTTGGATGAGAAGCAAAACCTATTCAAGGAAAAAAACAAAATGTCCTGTTGTCTCCTGGGGAAAAAAAAGCAAATTTGGGACAACCACGACCTGAATGACGGAGAATCTCCACAGAAATTTTACTAGGGAAGCTTCTCGTGCACATCCCTAGTTCTGGCTTTGCTTTAGTGTAACCGGGTAGCTTTTAGTGAAAATAATATTTTCGCTACAAACGGAGTTGAGAGGGTTTCTTTCCGAAAGGACCAAGTTGGGTCCAGGTCTGACATCATCTTTCTTTTCATGAATACCCAATTTCCAAATGAGCTCACCTTGGCAAGCCTTACTGTCTTCCGTGGGGTTGAATCCCATTTCGCACTCACACCGGTAGCCCCCGGGGGCATTGAGACACTGCCCGTTCTCACAGAGGTTGACGTTGTCGGCACATTCATCCACATCTGGAGGGGAAAACATGGCATGGTCAGGCCTTCCTCTCGGCTGACAACCGCACCAGTGGTAGAATTCAAAATATTTTACTACCGGTTCTGAGGGGGGGGGACGCGTGGAACATTCTGAAACGGGCAATTTTAAGCATGAAAACTTATTCTCAGCCAGTCCTTGAGTATTGACGATTTGTCTTTAACTGAATCCAAACTCCAGCTCCTCTTTAGGATAATGATGGTTCATTCAATAGATCAGCAAACAACAAATACTCTAATCAGGCAAGAAGGGCTAAATGCCAGGCAAGGTTAGAGTTGGGTTTGAGTTTGCTCCCTGTCCTTTTATTGCCATTATCATGAGACACCCCCCACCACGCCCAGGCCTATACACAGTTCTAATTTTGGCCACACCTAACCCATTATCCCTAAATGCTATTAACCCTATAACAGTATTGGCTAATCCTTTTGGGCTCCTGTGCCAAAAAATTGTGTGTGCGCTTGTGCGCGAGCACCCGCATGCCAGCACCCAGAAGACATTGTGTGTGTGGCCCTCCCCCCATGCCCCCTGCACGAAAGCTTCTGCAGGCTTTGCAGGCCGAAAAATGTGGCCTGTTTCATCACTCCTGGTATTTCCCAGAAATACCGGAAGTGATAAAACGGGCCTATTTTTCAGCCTGCAAAGGCTCTGGGAGGCCGAAAATCAGCTGGGAGGTGCGTGTATGCACAGTGAGTTAAGTTTGCCTACGGCTCACGTGTTGGCACAAATGGCTCTGCGTGCCACCTGTGGCACATGTGCCATAGGTTCACCATCATGGCTCTATAACACGTCTACATCCCTAACCTATTCCAACCCTCACTAACTGATCCCCACCTGGTGCCACCTTCACCATGTCTTAATGCAATGCTTAATTACCACCTATATGTGTCCCAACCCCCTCTAACAATATGCACCACATCAATACACAAAAAAAGCCAACCTTCAACACCATCGGCTAGCACACAAGCAACAATACAGATCCGGCATCAGCAGAGCTAAGGTGATATTCTCCACTGCCAGCCAACTTGCTGCAAGGTGTGTTCAGAGCTGACGGGCTCTGTAGTGAACTCAGAGCCCGACACTTACTTTACCATCAGCGCTGGTGAGTAAAACAGCTGAGGCACGGCAATCCGCTCTGCCGCGCCTATCAGCTGAGCTACAAACAAAGGAAATATAGGATGGGAAAGGGTGGGGGCAGGTGGGCGGGGCCAAATGCTGGCCGGCACTACCAAATCACTAGAACCAGTGTGAATCAATAGCATACCACCTATCAGGGCTCTGGCAATGACCCCCATTTAAATCATGAGTCTCGAGCCAAACTTCAAAAACTCAAAAAGGATTTATTGAGAGTTAATGTGCTGGCACTGCCTGGTGTAGCTGACATTGAGATACATAATTTGCTGTCACCCTTGACTCTGGTTTTCTACCCCCTAGGTGCATCGTAATCCATATTCTCCAATGGGACACATCCATAGCCCAGAGTCATCAATCAGGCTCTCCAGTTAGAATTTTGTGCAGCAGAAACTTCAGTCATCTAGTTACTATCTTTGAAAACGTTTATGGAATGCAGTTTCGGTTTGCAAGCGGCTGCACTGCTCCTCCCCTCCCTTTCTGTTGGCAACTCTAAAAAGACCCTAGAAATATTTTATGAGTTGACACCAGCACTGAACCACACCCATAATACCCTGCCAAGATCCTTGGTGGATCACTACGAAAATGCCTGTTCGCTGGGGTGATTCAATCAGGTTGCAATCTTCTCAGTCAGGCAGATTCCTTTGGGACGCTGAGGGCACGTCGTGGGCACCCTTACAAAATGGCTGCCATGGAGACACGGCCATTTCCAAGCTCACTAAGCTTACAGATGGATGAAAATGCAACCTGCTTCCCCCTTTAGTGTTCCAAGACCCTTGCGGCTCACCCCCCCCCCCAATTTTATTTTTAAGTGTAAGTTGAATAACCGAATTGTATTAGCCACCATTTTTAATGCTTAGGAGCAGGGGCACCAACCTTTCGGGCTTCAGGGACCACTAAATTCATAATTTTAAATCCCGCGGACCACGAATATCATCTGCCTAATGACTGGCTAGGTGGGCGTGGCTAGGGGGTCATATGTCTGGGTGGGCATACCAACTAGATGTCACTCACACCGAGGGACACCTCACCGACCTCTACTCATCCCTCCCCTCCCAGCCACTCCTCGCCTGCCCACCCAGGCTCCTTAGGGCTTCAACAGGAAGCAGTGGTTGGAGCTAAGCAGCCACCAGGAGAAAGAGTTGGCCAAACAGCTGGCTCAGTTCACATTGGATCTGGCCGAGAAGGAGGCTCAGCAGAAGCACTACACTGAGGACTAGGAGCATGGGCTTTCCAAGCAGAGGGAAGACCTGTGGGAGTGCAAGGCCAGGTCCCAGCAGCGCCTGGGTGCTCAGTGGGCTGAGATGCTCAGCCAGTTCCAGCCCATGCTGCAGTCCCACTGGAACGAGGTCCTCTGGCTCTTTGCCTCCGTCCAGCCTTCGCCCAAAGGGAAGAGGATGAAGTAGACCCCAAGTGGGAATTTCTGCCCCCTTCCAACCGACACAAAAAGACTCTGAAGGGGGAGACTCTCTGCAGCCACAAAAATGTTCATGGCACGTATCTGGCGCAGGGGACCCCTGATTGAGTGCAATATAAACAAATGCAAATAATTTTTCTGCGGGACTGCCAAAAATTTTCTCACGGACTACCAGTTGATGACATCAGCTGAGGAGGATTTGGGGAGAGGGAGAAATAGGCCTTCTGTTGTGGTGAGCTGGCAGCAGGTGCGGACGGCTGAGGAGAGCGAGGATTCAGATGAGGGGCTAGGACCATTAGGGTGTGGACTGCTGCCTTTGGAGATTGTGGGGGCTGGCAGCAGAGATGAGGAGGTTCCCGAGGAGCCTGGGCCAGAAGCATTTATGCATGCAGGGTTGCTCAGAGAAAAGAGCAGTTACAACAGCATGGGAAACTCAGGAGTAAGGCTGCAAAGTACTGGCCCCTCCTTCAAGAAGATAAGAGCCAGCTGTGAAATGAACGTACTTTGCAGGAAGCAAAAACATTTTGAAAATTCCAGCCTCGTGGACATTCCAGTATCCTGAGTTTATATTTGAAGATTCTTATTTTGCAAATTATTTCTTGTCTGTCATCTTTTGGCAGGTCTCTCACAGTTTGACAAGGTTTGTGTTTATCACAGCTAATTATTTTGCAAAAGGTTTCTGTTCCCTTTGGATTGTGTCTGATTTGTTGGAAAAGGGCGTGGGTCAGAACACCTTCTGGAGACGAAAAAGTGGGTGCAGCAGGCTGGCTCAGAGCCAGGAAAGCTCCCACAACCCCTCGGACATAAACATTTCTCCCTCACCAGAACAGGAGTAGCCGTCGCCGCTGAAGCCCTCCTGACACGCGCAGCGAAACGAGCCTGGCGTGTTAAGGCAGTTGGCGTTCAGGTTGCAGCTGTGAGCCTCAGTGGCACATTCATCTAGATCTGGAAAGGAAGAAAACAGGAAGGAGCTGAAGGGGAAAGTCTCAGCTGCACAGCCCCAGACAAGCCTTCTGGGCCTTGGACCCTCCCGCTGGATTCAGGGAGTCCTCAACTTATGACCCCTGGTAAAGATCGACGCATTCATTCTTAAGTGGTGTCTTCTTTCTGTGGGGCTTCACATGACTTCACCCATGGTTTTAGAACCCTTCCCCCCAGGGTCATTAAGTGAATCACTGGGGTCGTTAAATGAGACATTATGTGACTACAATTTGTGTCCTTCCCAGCTGGCTAAAGAATAGACTAGAATATAGAATAGAACAGGAATTTTATAGAATAGAATAGAATAGAACAGAATAGAAAATAGAATAGAATAGAAAATATAATACAATAGAATAGGAATAGAATAGAATAGAGCAGAATAGAAAATAGAATAGAATAGAAAATACAATACAATAGAATAGGAATAGAATAGAATACTGCAGAATAGAAAATAGAATAGAATAGAAAATACAATACAATAGAATAGAATAGGAATAGAATAGAATAGAGCAGAATAGAAAATAGAATAGAATGGAAAATACAATACAATAGAATAGGAATAGAATAGAATACTGCAGAATAGAAAATAGAATAGAACGGAAAATAGGATAGAATAAAAAATAGGATAGAATAAGGAATAGTATAGAATAGGAGTAGGATAGAATAGAGCAGAATAGAAAATAGAATAGAATAGAAAATACAATACAATAGAATAGAATAGGAATAGAATAGAATAGAGCAGAATAGAAAATAGAATAGAATAGAAATAGAATAGAGCAGAATAGAAAATAGAATAGAATAGAAATGGGGAAGGAAGGGAAGAGAGGAGGAGGGAAAGGGAAGGGAATTTAATGGAATAGAATTAGAATAGATTAGAATAGAATAGAAATAGTATAAAATAGTATAGTATAGAGTAGAATAGAGCAAAATAGAATATAGAACAGAATAAACAGAATTTAGAATAGAATAAGAATAGGAATAGAATAGAAGATAGAATAGAAATAGTATAGAACAGAACAGAAGAATGAAGAATAGAACAGAACAGAATAGAACTGGAGACGGGCAGAATAACAAAATAACAAGAGTTGGAAGGGACCTTGGAGGTCTTCTAGTCCAACCCACTTGCTCAGGTAAGGAGACCTTATACCGTTTCAGACAAATGGTTGTCTAAACTTTTCTTAAAAACTGCCAGTCTTGGAGCACCTACAACTTCTAGAGGCAAATCATTCCACTGATTCATGGTTTTCACTTTATGGAAATCCCTCCTTAATTCCAGGTTGCTTTTTTCCTTGATCGATTTCCATCCGTTGCTTCTTGTCCTGCCTTCAGGGGCTTTGGAGAAGAGCTTGACCCTCCCCCCTTCTTTGGGGCAGCCCCTGCGATATCGGAACCCTGCTATCCTGTCTCCTCTGGTCCTTCTTTTCACTAGACTAGACACCCCCAATTACAGCAGCTGTTTTTAGCCTCCAGTCCCTTAATCCTCTTTGTTGCTCTTCTCTGCACTCTTTCTAGAGTCACCACATCTTTTTATAATAGAAGTCAAGGACCAACTCTGTGTGCTCAGAGATCCCCCTATCCTGCACTGGGAAACCAACCTGGGGCTTTCAAGATTCTTCCCCCCAGATGTGGCCACAAGACTGATTGCAAATCCTCCCCCCTCGAGCCAAGACAAATGTCCAGCTGCTTTTCCCCTGGCCTTGGTCACTCACCGTTGCACTTCAGCCCGTCGCCGAGCCAGCCCAGCCGGCATTTACACCGGAAGCTCCCTGGGATATTGATACACGAAGCGTACATGTCGCAATTGTGAGCCCCAATTTCACACTCGTCGATGTCTGCGGGGTGGAAGGAAAAAGTGAGCTCGTGTTCTTGATGGGTGTGATGGCACAAAAGCAACAAAGTCACAATAATAGGTAAAATCCCTTTAATACCTCCAACTTGGCCCCCAATGTCCAGTGATCATCAGCTGAAGAAAAAAAAACTCTCCTAAGAACAGTTTTTAAAGGAAAGAAATTCTGTCCGAACCCAAAGAACATATAAATTATAAATAAAAACCAACGCAAACCACAGCTGCAGCAAAAGGAAAAGGAATTGCAGACTTCAAAAGATAATGAAACACACAGTTGGGAGGACTCCAGAATCCAGATAAGATGTGACAAACAAAGATAATGTGTGCTTTGCTTCCAGCAAGGAACTGTGTGCAAACACCCTCTTTATCTTGTTTTCCCAGCTGCAGCTAATGAAGGGAATCAGGGCCATTTTCTCCCCAGTAAGCCAGGTTGTTCCCTTATCTATTCCTCCCTATGTGCCCTAGGATGAAGAGGGGGTGGGCCTGGGTCTTCCTCTGAATGCCCAGCCGGACTGTGCCCTTCCCCAGTTTCCTTTACAGCCACCAGAGCCACACTCCCATGCCCTGTCAGCTGTTTCACCTCTCCCTCAGAATCAGATTCTAACAGGGGCATGATATTGGGCAGGAAAACTTGCATTTCAGTTTTTAAAATTGCCCCGGTGGTCTTCTGGCTCGAGGCCCTGATGGCGAATTGAGAGCCAGCTCTGCTTCACAGTTTTCGTCTCTTAATTTCTCACACTAGCCAATTCCCTCATTTTTCCCTTAATTTCTCTGGCTTTTATTCCTCCCATTATAAAGCATCACAGATAAAGAGAGAGAGAGAGCTGGCACAATTAGCAGAGGTTCAGACAATTTCTGGAGAACCGGTAGCGGAAATTTTGAATAGTTCGGAGAACCAGCAAATCCCACCTCTGACTGGCCCCGCCAACCCCATCTCTTCTCTGCCTCCCATCGAGTCCCAGCTGATTGGCTGGGTCTTCTTTGGTTGCCCTGCACAGGAGAACAGAGCTGGAAAGCAGGGCAGGGGCATGGGGAGGGAATGGGCTTCCGTAGTATATTCTTCCCCTGAAGAGGAGTGGAAACAGCTTCTATCCCAGGGCAGGAGCTCTGTTGAATTCTACTGTATAGTGCAGTGTTGGTGCGGTGTCGGGGGTTTTCAATTCAATGTGTGGAGTGTGTTTGTGTTTATTTTCATGGTCTTGATGTGCACTGAAGATGGTGTTTGATTTCATTGTACGAGATGCTATGACAATAAATTAAAGTAAAGTAAATAGGGATTTTGCAGTATCCTTCCCCTGCCACACCCACCAAGCCATGCCCACAGAACCAGTAATAAAAATTTTGTTTGAATCCCACCACTGAGTGCCAAACAATGAGGGCCACATGCTAAGTGGCAGCTCAAAAAGGATTCAATTGCTCAAGCTTATTTATAAGAATCTAGTCCGGAAGGTTTTCCAAAATTTGGTCACTTTAAGACTTCAATTCCCAGAATTCCTCAGCTAGGCATGCTGGGAGTTGAAGTCCACAAATCTTAAATGTCTAGGGAAGTCATGTTTACCCCAAAGATGCTTTTTTGTTTCCCCCAAGAGGCAACTGGACTTTCTGTTTTTTCTTTGAGCTGGGATAGCCATAACAACAAACAGATAACAGATCATCAGAGTTGGAAGGCACCTTGTAGGTCATCTAATCCAACCCCCCAGTTAGTGTAGTTACACAATACTGTAAACCGACAGCTGTGTTTTATTAGTTTATTATAGTTTAATATCCAAAGAAAAATGTCATGTCAATTTACCAAGTTTGTCTCTAATATCCAAACTGGATGGAACAAACTATGTTTCATGGTCTATGAAATGCAGTCTACTTCTACGCAGAGGTTTGTGGAGTATAATTCAAAACCCACCAGAGGTAGAAAATTGGGATCGGGAAGATGAGAATGATGCCCAGAAAATAAATAAATATAAACTGAAAAATGAGCAAGCTCTATAGTATAATAGGACTGACACTCTGTGACCAGCAGCTTGTCCATATTTGTGGAGAAGAAACAGCTGCTAAGTGTTGGGAGAATTTAAAGAAGATTTATGTTCGAGACAGTGTAGGAGCACATATAAATCTTACATGGAGGCTGTTCAGAACACATCTTCAAAAGAATGGAGACATGTTGGCTCATATAAACACAATGAAGAGGATTTTTCAGGAACTGCATGAAAAAGAACTTATCTTCACAGAACTGCATCAGGTTTATATAATTTTGTTTTCGTTAGATGAGAGCTATGATGACTATGTAACTTCACTGGGAGTACTGCCAAAAGATAACCTCACATTAACTGACATTACTGGAAGATTAATTGAAGAAGCCAGGAGAAGGCTTGAAAGGGATCAACTGAGAAGGGAACTGTTAGGGATAACACTGTTTACCCTAACTGGTTTAGGTAAAATAATAAATATGTAATCATAGTTTATATGTTAAAGTGTCTGCAAATTTAAATATGGGAAAGTAATTAAGGGAGTGGTTGTGAAAGCACTTTAAAAGAAGCAAGACTGCAGCTTGTTCTCTCTGGCTTTGATGATCCCTGATTACTGCAAGGACTCAAGACTGCATTGCTCGAACGGGAGAGAAAACAAAGGACTGACTTGTAAGTGAACTGACATAGGATATTCTGCACGGACTTTGCTAACTGAATATCCCTGAATGGACTGACTAAATGATACATGACTATTGGACTGTTATTTTGACTATGCTATGAACTCAAAATGGAATAAACTATATTTTTGATAGCACAAGCGTATCTGTTATTTTTACTGTATGTTAATAAACATACAAGCTTAGCTCACTCATTTATCTGTGTGCCTATCTGACTAACGCTGCACATTCTGTTTAGCTTGTCTCCCCAACCCTGGTTGGGGAACCCAGGCTTAACACTGGTTATGGGCCCAGAGGCTGCAAAGTCAGTTTAACTAGGATAAAACAGATTTATGTAAAAGTGAGAGTTTGTGTTGTTATACATTACAGTAAACAGACAGCTGTGTTTTATTAATTATAGTTTTATATCCATACAAAGAAAACATGGCACAAGTCAATTTACAAAGTTTGTCCCTTATATCCAAGTTGGATGGAACATCATGGTCAATGAAATGTAGTCTGCTTCTACAAAGAGAAGGTTTGTGGAACATAATTGAAAATCCACCAAACGTAGAAGAATGGGATCCAGAGGATGATGAAGATAAACTAAAGATAGAAGAATTTATGCATAAAAATGAACATGCTATTTGCATAATTGCTTTAACCTTAACTGACCAACAGCTTGTTTATATCCACGGAGAGAAAACGGCTGTTGGGTGTTGGCAGAAGCTGAAGAGAATTTATGTTCGAGATAATGTTGGTGCTCACATAAATCTAACACGGAAGCTTTTCAGTACGCATCTCCAGAAGAATGGTGATATGCTGAGTCATTTGAAAACTATGCAAAGCATTTTTCAAGAACTGCACGAGAAAGAGCTTATTTTCTCTGAACTACACCAAGTCTACATAATTCTATCTTCACTTGATGAAAGTTATGACAACTACGTAACTTCACTTGAAATTTTGCCAAAGGAAAGTCTAACTTTAACCGATATAACTGGCAGATTGATTGAAGAGGCCAGAAGAAGGCTTGAAAGAGATGAGTTAAGGAGGGAGCAACCTCAAAAAGAAGATAATGAATCTCCTACTGCATACGCAATTAAAAGGTGCTTTAATTGTGGAGGAAGAGGACATTTGGCAAGATTTTGTAAAAAAGCAAAATGCCAGAACGCTGGCCAGAATACGAAAAGTCATCAAAAGATAAATAAAAATTTAGAGTTAGCCATGTATACTAACGGAGCTGTAAAAAATAATTTATGGGTGGTTGACAGTGGAGCATCCCACTGTATAATAAATGATAACAAAAATTTTATTAAAATGTCCAAGAGTATACAGCAAATATCATTAGCCAATGGCTGGAAACTGAAAGCTAAAGGTCAAGGTATAGCATACTGTTCTTTTATAAAAGAGAATGTAAAAATGTTATATGTACCACAACCTAAGTTTAATTTAATTTCAGTAAGAATTTTGGTTAAACTGGGATATGTAGTTACCTTTAAAGGAGATAACTGCATAATTGAAAAGGAAGATAAGAAAATTACTGCATCTTTAAGAGGTGAATTATATGTGTTAAATGATGATGGTTTAAAGGTGGCTAACACAGTTTATGAAAATAAGAAACCTCATGATGAATGTATTCACTTGTTACATCGAAGGCTAGGGCATTTAAATTTTAAAATGCTTAAGAAAACTCTTGAATTATATAAGGGAATAAGTTTGAAACCTTGTAATAAGTATTTGCAATGTAATGCCTGTAATCAAAGCAAAGCCAGGGTCACACCGGCTAATAGAGTTGATGGATTTACTACTAAAGAACCTTTAGAAGTAGTATTTGCAGATTTAATAGGTCCGAAAAAACCAAGTGTAGGAGGAGCTCGTTACATACTAAGTATAATGGACCACTATTCTAGATATGGGTTTTGCTATTTAATGAAGAGCAAAACTGAAACGTATCAAAATCTCTTTAATTGGATAAAATTTGCTGAAAGGAAAACTAAAAAGAAATTAGTAACTCTTATAACAGATAATGGTACAGAATTTACAAATAATAAATTCCAGAACAGACTAAGAATGTTAGGTATTCAACATAAAATGTCTGCACCATATAGGCCACAACATAATGCCTTTATAGAGAGAAGAGGCCAAACATTACAATCAATGACACGAACTATGATGTCTGATTCAGGATTACCTGACAATTTGTGGGGAGAAGCAATAATGTGTGGTAATCATATATTAAATAATGTTGTTAATTCAACAACAGGTGAATTACCATTCACATTGTGGCATGGTACAAAACCTGATTTAAGTTACATGCACACATTTGGAGCACCAGCATGGGTGCATATCCCTTCACAACTTAGACACAAAGGACAACATAGAGCTAAAAGATTATATTTTGTAGGATATACATCTAATCATAGATCTTATAGATTCTGGGAACCAGGTACATCTAGAGTTTACACCAGTGCCAGTGCTAAATTCCTAGAACATGTAGGATGGAATAGATTAGAGCAAGATTTAAATAATGAAGTAATTATTGAACCCTACAAAAGGCAGAAAGATCAGATTAGTTATAAGAAGAGTCCAATTAAAGAAGAAGTCCACGAAGAACAAATAGGACCAGAACAAGAGGAAACAGTTGATCAGGAAGAGTTAGATAATCAAGAAGAGTTAATAAATGAAAGTCCACCTGTAAGTCCTGTAATACCTAGACGTACTACACGTATAACTAGACCACCTGATAGATATCAAGCAAGTATAGTTTGCCAAGTAACTAAAGTTCCAACTAGTGTAGATGAACTTAAGATGTATCCTGCTAAGGATCAGGAGAATTGGCAAAAAGCAATGGAAAAAGAACTAAATTCATTAAAGGTAATGAAAGTATATGAAGATGCTAAATTACCTCCAGGAGAAAAATCCATTGGGTGCAAATGGATATTTAAAGTAAAAACTGGAAATGATGGGACTGTTACCCATAAAGCTAGGTTAGTAGCTCAAGGATTTAATCAAACTGCATCTGCTTACGATGAAGTTTTTGCACCAAGTCTTAAAGCAACATCTTTAAGAGCAGCATTAGTGTGGGCAGCTAAGAAAAACTATGTCATTAACCATTTAGATGTAGAAACTGCCTATCTGCATGCACCATTGCAGCACACTATATATTTAAGAAAATCAGTAGGTATAAAAGACAATAAAATAAATAGTAATGATTGTTGGAAACTCAAAAAGAGTCTTTACGGGTTGAAACAATCTGGGTTTGAGTGGAACCAATATATTGTGAACGAATTAAACAATATAGGTTTTAAATCTGGTTTAGCAGATCCATGTGTGTTTAAAAGAGAAAATAATGGAACGATGTCATTATTGTTATTATTTACAGATGATATTGCTTTGATAACTAAGACTAATAATGAAGCTAATGAAATTATATCATTATTAGCCAAAAAGATAAAATTAAAGCATTTAGGTGAAATTAAAAAGTATCTAGGATTGACAATTAACAAAACAAAAAATGGATTTAAGATATCTCAAGAAGATAAAATTTGCCAATTAATTAAAACGTTTAAAATGGAACTTTGTAAACCGGCAAAGACTCCAATGAGTCAGGAAGTTTGCCAAACTGATGATCAAAGTCCCAAATTTGATAAGTCTATATATCAATCTTTGATTGGTAGCTTATCATATATAAGCAATTGGTCTAGGCCAGATATAGCTTATAGTGTAAATCAGCTGGCACGTTTTAATTCGGATCCACATCAATGTTATTGGCAATCATTAAAGAGAATTTTAAGATATCTTAAAGGAACAATGAACCATGCATTGTATATAGAACCAAAGGGTGATTTGAGTCTTAGTGCCTATGCAGATGCAAGTTTTGCAACTGATATAAACACTAGAAAATCAACATCTGGGATGGCTATATTATTTGGTAAGACACTAATAGGGTGGAGGTCAATCAGACAACAGCATATCAGCTTGTCCACGATGGAAGCGGAATTTTCATGTCTGTCATTACTATGCACTGACTTAATTTTGTACAAACAGTTATTATTAGACATGGGTATAACTGTAAAAGATTCCATTATTGTGTACGAGGATAACCAAGCAGCTATACAGTTAGCTACTAGTATTGCTGTAAAAACTAGATCAAAGCATACTGATTTAAGATACTTAAATGTTAGAGAATCTGTAAAGAATGGGCTAATTAAATTGGAATACTGCATGACGGAAGAAAACATTGCAGACCAATTTACAAAAGTTCAAGGAGTAATTAAGTTTCAAGAAAGTTGTAACTACTATGATTTAAGATGTAAATAATTATATTTATTATTATTTCCTAAAAGGGGAGAATGTTAGGGATAACATTGTTTACCCTAACTGGTTTAGGTAAAATAATAAATATGTAATCATAGTTTATATGTTAAAGTGTCTGCAAATTTAAATATGGGAAAGTAATTAAGGGAGTGGTTGTGAAAGCACTTTAAAAGAAGCAAGACTGCAGCTTGTTCTCTCTGGCTTTGATGATCCCTGATTACTGCTTGGAATCAAGACTGCATTGCTCGAACGGGACAGAAAACAAAGGACTGATTTGTAAGTGAACTGACATAGGATATTCTACACGAACTTTGCTAACTGAATATCCCTGAATGGACTGACTAAATGATACATGACTATTGGACTGTTATTTTGACTATGCTATGAACTCATAATGGAATAAACTATATTTTTGATAGCACAAGCGTATCTGTTATTTTTACTGTATGTTAATAAACATACAAGCTTAGCTCACTCATTTATCTGTGTGCCTATCTGACTAACGCTGCACATTCTCTTTAGCTTGTCTCCCTAACCCTGGTTGGGGAACCCAGGCTTAACAGGAACAACCACAAGAAGAAAAATTATCTTCAACAGCCTATACAATTAAAAAATGTTTTAATTGTGGAGGAAAAGGACATTTGGCTAGATTCTGCAAAAAAGGAAAATGCCAAAATGCCAAAAAGCATCAAAAAGATGAATTTTTTTTTGAAATAGCCATGTATAGCAGCAAAATTGTAAATAATAATTTATGGGTTGTAGATAGTGGAGCGTCGCACTGCATAACAAAAGATAAGAAAAATTTATTCAGATGTCAAGGAGTTCACAACAGATATTGTTAGCTAATGGCTGGAAAATGAAAGCAAAAGCTGAAGGTATTGCACATTGTTCGTGTATAAAAGAAAATTTTAAAATGTTATATGTACCACAAGTTAAGTTTAATTTGCTTTCGGTTAGAGTTTTGATTAAACTAGGTTATGTAGTTACCTTTGAGGGAGAAAACTGCATAATAGAAAAGGAAGGTAAAAAAGTGACTGCAACTTTAAAAGATGAATTATATGTATTGAATGATAATCAATTAGAGGTGGCTAATACAGTGTATAATAACATTAAGCCTCATGATGAATGCATACATTTGCTACACAGACGTTTAGGGCATATAAATTTTAAAATGCTCAAGAAAACGGTTGAACTGTCTGAAGGTATAAAACTGAAGCCTTGCAGTAAGTATTTGCACTGCAATGCTTGTAGTCAAGAAAAGAGCAAGGTAATACCAGCAAATAGAATTAATGGATTTAAAACTAAAGAGCCTCTAGAGGTCGTATTTGCTGATATTATAGGTCCTAAAAAACCTAGTATGGGAGGTGCTCGTTATATATTAAGCATAATGGATCATTACTCAAGATATGGTTTCTGTTATTTAATGAAGAGTAAAACGGAAACATATCAGAATTTCTTTAATTGGTTGAAGTTTGCTGAAAGAAAAACTAAAAGAAAACTCGTAACTCTGGTAACTGATAATGGTACGGAATTTATAAATAAGAAATTCCAAAATAGACTGAAGATGGCAGGTGTTGAACATAAAATGTCTGCACCATATAGGCCACAACATAATTCTTTTATAGAAAGATGAGGCCAAACAATACAAGCAATGGCTCGTACTATGTTGTCAGATTCAGGATTACCTGAAACTTTGTGGGAAGAAGCAATAATGTGTGGTAATCATATATTAAATAATGTTGTTAACAAAACAACAGGTGAATTACCATTCACACTGTGGCATGGTAGAAAACCTGACCTAAGCTACATGCACACATTTGGAGCACCAGCATCGGTGTACATTCCTACACAACTGAGACATAAGGGGCAGCATAGGGCTAAAAAGTTATTCTTTGTAGGTTATGAATCTAATCACATTCTGGGAAAAAGGTACATCTAGCATTTACTGTAGTGCTAGTGCACAATTCCTTGAACATGTAGGATGGGAAAAAGTGGAGCAAGATTCAAGTAAGGATATAATCACAGAAACCTATAGAAGATCAAAACAATATATCAGTAAGCAAAAGAGTACAATTAAAGAAGAAGTACAGGAAGAGCTCATAAAACCAGAACAGGAAAGAATAGATGAACAGGATGAGGTAGATAAACAGGAACAAGTAGTACATGAAAGTCCATCTGTAAGCCCCGTAATACCTAGACGTTCAACACGTGAAACCAGACCACCTGACAGGTACCAAGCAAGTGTAGTTTGCCAAGTTAGTAAAGTTCCAACTACTCAAATGTATCCTGCAAAGGATCAAGAAAATTGGCATAGAGCGATGGAGAAGGAACTAAATTCACTGAAACAAATGGAAGTTTATGAAAACGTTAAATTACCTACAGGTAAAAAATCCATTGGCTGTAAATGGATATTTAAATTGAAAACAGGTAATTATGGAACTGTTACCCATAAGACTAGGTTGGTAGCTCAAGGATTTAATCAAACTGCAAGTGATTATTACGAAGTATTTGCACCGAGTCTAAAAGTAACAACCTTGAGAGCAGCTTTAGTGTGGGCAGCTAAGAAGAACTATATCATAAATCACTTAGATGTAGAAACTGCCTATCTGCATGCACCATTGCAGCACACAATATACCTAAAGAAACCTGTAGGAATTAAGAATGATAGAACAAATAATGACTGTTGGAAGCTTAAAAAGAGTCTCTATGGATTAAAACAATCTGGTTATGAATGGAACCCATATATTGTTAAGGAGTTAACCAATATAGGGTTTAAAGCAGGTTTAGCTGATTCATGTTTATTTAAGAGAGAGACTAATGGAACAGTATCATTGTTATTATTATTCACTGATGATATTGCCTTAATCACAAAAACTAATGATGAAGCTACCGAAATAATATCATTATTAGATAAGAAGATAAAAATAAAGCAACGAGATAAAGCAGTATCTAGGATTAACCATAAATAAAACCAAAGGTGGCTATAAGATATCTCAAGAGGATAAGATTTATTAATTACTAAAAACATACAAGATGGAACTTTGTAAGCCGGCTAAAACTCCAATGAGTCAAGAATTTAGCCACACTGATATTCAAAGTCCAAAGTTTGATAAAACTATCTATCAATCTCTAATTGGTAGTTTATCGTACATTAGTAATTGGTCAAGGCCAGATATTGCGTATAGCGTTAATCAATTGGCAAGATTCAACGCTGAACCTACTGAACAACACTGGCAAGCGACAAAGCATATCTTAAGATATCTTAAAAGGACAATGCATTATGCATTATATTTGGAGCCAAAAGATGATCTGATTTTAAGTGTATATGCTGATGCAAGTTTTGCAACAGACATAAACACTAGGAAATCAACTTCAGGTACGGCTATACTGTTAGGAAAGGCACTGATTGGTTGGAGGTCAATTAGACAGCAACACATAAGTATGTCTACAATAGAAGCAGAATTTTCATGTCTATCTTTGTTCTGTATTGATTTAATTCTTTATAAACAATTGTTAATGGATATGGGAATAAATGTAAATGATTCCATTGTAGTATATGAGGACAATCAAGCAGCCATACGAATGGCAACCAATATTGCTGTGAAAATGAGAACTAAGCAATCTACACAATCTACATTTAGATATCTATATGTAAGGCAATCTGTACAAAGTAATTTGATAAGACTGGAATATTGTATGTCTGAAGACAATATAGCTGATCAATTTATGAAGGCCCAAGGTTCAATCAAACACAAAGAAAGTTGTGATGATTATGGGTTAAGATTGTAAAGATGTATATATTTTATGTTACCCAAAAGGGGAGTATGTTAGGAATAACCATAGTTACCTAACGTTGTTTGGGTAAATAATATATAAACCATGATAGCAAAGTTTCAATGTGTTTTCCCTTTAAACTCTAAATGATATAATTTGGGTGCGGATGAGAAACTGCCATAAGAGGGAGCTAGAGAAACTGGATTGCTACTGGATTGATGGTTGATTGTTCTGCGTGTTCCCTGTTGCTGACATCGAAGGAGAAAAGAGTTTTGAATGCTGCATATCTAATCTACTGTGAGAAGATATTTACTGGACTGATTTATGGATTGATATTGTAAGTAAACTGATTTTGTTTGAACTGAATTTTTGCAATTGAACAATCTCCGGACTGACCTGACTGAACACTATTGAATTATATTTGGACTGTTTGACCCTGCTAAACTCTTAAAGGAATAAACTATTCAACTAAGACAGTGTATCCATTTTTACTGAGTGTGTAAACTAAAAAACGCTTTCTCTCATATTCGCCTGCCTGACTGCTGTGCACATTCTGCTAGGGTATATCCCTAACATACATGCATCATGATTTATATTATTGTGTATAAGCAAGTTTCTTCTATAAGCAAGTTTCTTCTACAAATGAATCCTGCTGAATTATTTACTTGTGTGCTGGTTGGGTCGCTACAAACTCTTAAGACTTCTTCAGCTCTGACTGGATGGTAGGGGATGGAAAGATTTATACCCCTTCCAGACAGCTTGTGATTTGCATTCTTTTGAGTCTTTAAGGACACTTGGAGGTTTATCTGTGTCCTCAGGGTCACCTGAGTGGTGATAGATGAGGACATCATCTATCTCCAGTCTACAGCACAGTCCTTTCAACAGTTTCAAAAAGGCTCCACACTTGTTTGCATCACTCAGGTAATCCTGAGGACACAGACAAACCTCCAGGTGGTCATAATGATTCCCTGAAAGAATGCAAATGACCAGCTGTCTGCAAGGAATACAAATCCTTCCATTCATCATCATCCAGTCAGAACTGAAGAAGCTTCTTGGAGGAGAAGTGAAATGTCTTCAAAAGAAACCCCCCCTCCCCCCAGAAAGTCCAGTTGCCTCTTGAAAAAACAACTTGGGGACATAAATCTTAAAATTGAGAGTCTGGAAGTCCACAACATTTAAAGTTGACAAGTTTGGAGATACCTGATTGAGTCAATGAAGCTTCGATACTAAATTGGCACTAATTCAAGAGGCTTTGGAGTTGGACTGTTTATTGCCAGGGCTGTGCCAACCCCCCCTCCCATTCAAATCATGAGTCTCTAGCCGCATCTCTCAGAGTTTAAAAAAAAATCATTTATTAGGAGTGACCATGTTGGCGTTACCTGGGTGCAGCCAACTCTAAGACACATCATTCATCTCAACCTCGACACTGGTCTTCCCCCACCCCCTGGATGTATATTCTCCAATGGGACACATCCATAGTCAAGAATCAACCATCATGCTCCTGTCAGCCTTCAAGTTTTTCTTCCTTTGCTTTGCATCCTTCAGCTGTCATAACTAACGGGGGGAGGAGCGGGGACATGGTTATGGGAAGCGAGCTGGAGGTGTTACAAAACAGAACTGTGTAAGTTGGGGGGCGGAGTTTCTTCCTATGCTATGTGCAGCCGCAACTGTTTATCAAAATATGTCAAGTTCAACGGACAGAGGCCTCATCACCACCTGGAGATGCCCACATGACGCTATACACAACTTTTAACTGGATGAGCCAATTGAACTATTGGGGGTGGGAACGTTGCCATCACTTTGTATATGTGATTTACGCGCTCATTTTCTCAGATTCAGAATTCTTTTGTTGCTACCACTGGACTTCCAGTAAAAGATATTTTTTTCTCTAATTAATGGAGTCTAAGTATTTCTTTCTTGGATTTTGAATGGAGCACCAGCTGACAGCTCCCCAGTAATAATCTTGTGCACCAGAAGCTTTGGCCGCCTAGCATTATCTATGAAAGCATATGAGGTATGCACTACTTCCCCCACTCCCTTTCTGATGAGAAAGACCAGAGGAATATTTCTGAGTTGACATTTATGGCAATGTAACGATTCTAGGCTGATGACTTGCTAGACACCGCCATCCTGCTGGTTGTGCCTGATCGTCTCCTACGGTGAATGGCCTACCAACCTGTGCAGCCCGTCGTCCCCTTCTTGACGAAGTAGCCCAGCTGACAATGGCAGATGAAAGATCCCTTGGTGTTCTCGCATTCCCCGTGCAGACAGATGTTGGGGTTCAGGTCGCATTCATTCACATCTGGGGGAAGAGAAGGGAGCTGGTTGCAGGCGTCCGCTTTCCCACTCCAAGAAGTGCAGACAACATGGTGGGAGGCCTCCAAGATGATCTCACCAATGCAGGTTTTCATGTCCAGGGACGCCATGAAGCCATCGAAGCAGAGGCAGCGGTACTCCCCAGGGATGTTGGTACACTGGCCACCATCGCAGATATCTGGTGTGTCCTCACATTCATCGATATCTGGGAGGGAGGAGGGAAGCAGAGGTGGTATTCAGCAGATTCTGACCAGTTCTGGAGAACCGGTAACAGAAAAGTTTTTTTGAATAAACTTCATTAATTTTACAATTAAAACAACACGAACAACACAAAGAAAAAATTGAAAACTTTTCACCATCGACAGTTTGTGATTTCCTGTTTGTAACATTGTTTTGTGCAATATTTATAATTGATATCTAATGCGAACATATATTTACTGCAGCTACTACTAATCTACCTATACCGTTTATTATATAGTCTGTCCTTACTCAATCCATTTATACCAACAGTCCCAAATCTTGTAATATTCTGAGGAATCTTTGTCTTTTAGGGCTAGGGTTAATTTATCCATTTCCGCACAACTCATTATCTTTTAATTATCAATTTTTCTGGTGTAGTGAAGGCCTGTTTCCAACATTGAGCAAAAGTCAGTATGGCTGCTGTCAATATATGTAATATTATGTATTTAACTTTTTTTCCATGTTTCTTCCTAAATATCCCTAATAAGAATAATTCTGGTTTTAATTCAATTTGTTCCTTTGTAATTTCTTCCAACCATTTTTTAATTCTCAGCCAATATTTTTGGGATTCTTTGCAGGACCACCACATGTGGTCGTATGTTCCTTCCTTTTTTTTTGAACTTCCAGCGTTTTGGGCTCATGTTGGGATACATCCTCGCCAGTCTTGAAGAGGGGAGGTGCCATCTGTAGTGTGCTATCCCAGCCAGTCTACGGGAATTGGATAGTTACTTAGGAATTATGACCTGTCTCCTTAAGGGAATGCATCATGGTAAATGTAGTTAAAGGTATCCTGGGAAATGTAGTCCATGTCACATGATCACATCTATAATCCTGATTGGTCACTGAATTGACCCTTGATGGGTTGGGGGAGTTTTCCTCACTTTTGCCTGAACTCTCTAACTCATGGCAGCTTCTTTCTATCGCTACGAGATGGGTTAGGAGATAACCATCTTTTACTACAAGGCAGATATATACAAAGGATTGGTCATTATAGAAGAACTTCATCACAAACGTGAGTTATGAGGATACCTGATGAACCAATAAATGTAATTTGTTATGGACGTCTTGTTATCTATCTGCATCTGTACAGCTTCAAATCCACCTCTGTGCAGAAGGCAGAAAATTTAGACCATTTTATAGGCATTTTCCTTGTATGCTGCCGATATTGTAACTTTATTATTTCTATTCCAGAGATTCTCCCATTTTATTAAAGTAATATTACGGCCTATGTTTTGACTCCAAGCTATCATATTACCCTTGATTATTTCTTCCTCTAATTCTATCTCCAATAGATAATTATAAAATTTTGCTATTTTTTTTTGTCTAGGCCTAATAAAATTCTATCTAATTTATGTAGTTTTGTATCAATTCTGCATTTTTTCTTATCTTGTCTATACCTATTCTGCACTTGGAGATATGCCCACCAGTAGAAGAAATTTTGAGTAGTTTGGAGAACCAGCAAATCCCACCTCTGACTGGCCCCACCAACCCCATCTCTTCTCTGCCTCCCATCGAGTCCCAGCTGATCAGCTGGGTCTTCTTTGGTTGCCCTGCACAGGAGAACGGAGCTGGAAAGCAGGTTAGTGGGGTGGGTGGGGAGGGAATGGGATTTTGCAGTATCCCTGGCCAGCCGCTCACCCACACATGAACGCTTATCCGGCATCAGTGCATAGCCTTCCCCACAACTGCACTCATAGCTTCCCTCAGCGTTGGCACAGTGCGTGTCGCAGCCGCCATTCAGGATGGTGCACTCGTCGATATCTGCGGGGTAAAGCAATCGGGTGCCATGATGATTCAGGTTATTTATAAAAGGGATAAAAAATAAAATAAATGAAATAAAATGATATAATAATAAATAAATAATAAAATAAAAATATGATATGAAAATATATGATAATAAAATAAAATATAATAAAATAAAATATATGACAATAAAAATAAAATAATAAAATATAATATAATAAATAAAAGAAATGATATGATATAATAAAATAAATCATAAAATGAAATGAAATAAAAATATGATATGTCATGATATGATATATATAATAAAAAATAAAATATAATAATAAAAATAAAATAAAATAAAATAAAATATGATGTAATGATATGATATAGTAATAAAATAAAGTAAAACAAAAGAAAACAAAATATTTTGGAACAGCTTACACCCTTATATTTATAACAGCCCCACCCAAACACCCTCATCTGTCTATTCAAAGTCCTTGGAAAGGACTCAAGAGATAGGCAGACAAAAATGCCAAATCCACTCTGAAGATCCGTTTGGCTGTGTGGCGAATAAATAAAATAACAAAATAAAGTAAATGAAACAATAGAACTTGGGGAGGCCTCCAGGCAATCTGGGAGGAGGAGTGGCCTCACGGAGGGAGGAGCGGCCTCATAGAAGCAGTAGCCTTCCTACCACCAACAAAATATAGGTACTTCTCGACTTACGAGCACAGAACTACAGTCATTAAATGGTTGCTGTCATTAAACAAGGCCCCATGCAACACCGTCTCTCCCCGCTGCAGTCATTATGTAGAGCATGAGGTGGCTCATGGTGTAGGGAAGACCTTGGGTTGCTGAATAAATGGTTCTAAAGCAAGGTCTACCTCTAGGGCAGTGATTGCCAACCAGTGGGCCAGGGACTACTGGTGGTCCGTGAGAAAATGTTGGTGCTCCACAGAGAAATGTCTCCCCCAAAGCAATTAAACTAGGCTGTGCAGGAACACAAGGCTGTGCTGCCCACATGGCCTGTGGGAACACGCTTGCATCGTTTGCATTGCTAACAACACAAGGTAGTGAGGGGAGGGGGGGAAGGGTGGAGGGGGAGAACTTGCCCCACTCACCTGGCCTGGCCACCGGGCTGCTTCTTTCCACTTCTTCCTTCTTCTGCTTTTGGCTGCATGCAAGGAAAGCACCCAAAGTCTTTCTTTCTCTCCCCCAAACTCCGCCAAAAATGAGATGCTGCAAGGCCTCCTGCTCCAAGAGGCTGTGCTGGTGCAACAAGTTTCACGAAGACTCCTTTCTGGCGGAGTTTGGAGGAGAGAAAGAAAGACTTCTGCTGCTTCTGCTGCTTTCCTTGCACGAAGCCAAAAGTCTCTCCCCCTGAGAACAGAGCTGGAGACGGTATTCTGCGATCCCAAATAAAGAACGATCGATCAGTAGGAAAGCGGGGTGGGGAATTTTCCTGCAGACATTTTTGGGGGGTTTCCCAGGGTTTCTGGTCTTTGGGATTTAAAATTATGAGTTTGGTGCTCCCTGAAATCCAAAAGGTTGGAGACCCCTGCTTTAGGGATCCACAGAAGAAATCCTGAAGCGCCTCTGCTCAGATCCGACTGGCCATGCCGACCTCCAGGAAATACCACCGAGTTTTTCCTCTTCCTCCCCCAAACCCGGGTAAAATTTTAGGATCCTGAATCTTCCCTGTCCTGATTGGCTATTCTCCAAGTGATTTCCCTGCGTCATCCTTTCCTGCCCCTCTTGAAAGACTGGGGTTCTTCCGTCCTATTGTGTAATGCTGTTTGGAGCCCATCAACGCATCCTCCGCTCTGGATTTTGGAAAGCAAGGGAAGATTTCCCCCCCAGCTCACTTTTCCAGACTGTGTACATACTTGGATCTTGCAAAAAAGGAAGAAGGAAGTAGGAAAACTCACCGACACAGCCCTGCCGGTCTAGGGTGGCCTGGTATCCGGAGTCACACGCACACTGGTAGGTGCCAATGACGTTCACACAGCGCCCTTTTTGGCACAGGCTGTCACTCAGGGAGCACTCGTTGATATCTGCGAAAACAAGGGTGTCAGGGTTGTGCTGTGACTCGGTCAATGAGGAGGTTGGTGAGGAATATGGGCCAGCCCTGGAGTCTTGGGGGGGGGCTCTGATGAGGGCTTTGCGTCGGAGGCAGAGATGGGGCCTGGGCTGTCTGACAGTTTTCAGCTGCCTTTGGAGTTGGACATCAGTGAGGCAGAAGAACAGCTGGAGCCTGTTCCCGATGTGCACATGCACAGAGCTGCCAGAGGAAGGGAACAGCTCAGGAACAAGAGCCGATTTAGGAATAAAGCCGCAGGTGCACGGTGAATGGCGTCTCCCATAGGGTGTTGTGGTTAGCCGGCAGCAGGTACAGACAGCTGCGGAGAGCAAGGACTCAGATCAGGGTCCAGGACCATTGGAGAGTGGATTGCTGCCTTCAGAGATTGTGTGGGCTGGCAGCAGTGATGAGGAGGTTCCTGAGGAGCCTGTGCCAAGTGCGCATGCGTGCAGGGTTGCTTGCAGGAAAGAGCAGCTGCAGCAGCACGAGCAACTCGGGAGTAAGGCTCCAAGGTAATGGCTCCTCCTTCAAGAAGATAAAAGCCAGCTGTGAATCGGATGTTCTTTGCAAGAAGCAAAGACAGTTTGGAAACTCCAGCCTTGTGGACATTGCAGTATCTTAAGTTGGTATTTTGAAGACTCTTGTAATGTAAAATATTTCTTTTCTGTTATTCTTGGCAGCCTTGCACAGTTTTGACGAGGCTCGTGCTTATCAAAGTTAATTAGTTTGCCGCAGCCTTTTCAGCGGGGATTTGTAAGAATCATTAAAAGGCCTCTGTTCCCTTTGGTTATTGTTTGTCTTATTGAAAAAAGGATTTGGGTCAGAAGCCGGGGAATAAAAGAGGAGTGAAAGGGGAGTGGGGCTTTGCAGGAGACAATGAGTTCATTCCTGAATTCTTGCTAAGTATTGTGGTGTCTGAAAGATATCGGCCTGGCACTTCTCCAAGCTTGAGAAAGGTTTGTAATTGAGAACTCTCTTGAAAGACTGTTGGCCGGGACTTTGCTGGAGAGGAAATTCCCTGATTAGACCAGGCATTAAATTAGGCAAACAACAGGACACTGATGCCAATGAATCTTTCTAAGAACTGGAACAGGTTCGTCTATCCAGATCAGCCCCTGCGTCCTTCCGGTCCAGCCTTCGGTGTCCCAGCCTGCCTGGCCAGTGACATATGGGTGGCTCCCAGCCCAAGTGGGGAGGGCCAGATCCCTTCACTGCTGTTGTGCTCTCCCCCACCCCGGCGAAGACGATTCCAGGGATGCTCCAGAAGGTTGCCAAAGAGTGGCATGGTCCCCATTTTGGTTGAATTTTCCCCATTCACCACATTCGTAAAATAAAACGTCTCAAATGGACAACTCACCTATGCAGACGTTGCCCTCGGTGGTCAGTTCATGCCCTGGAGGGCAAAGGCACTCAAAGCTGCCCTCGGTGTTGACGCAGACCCCTCCTCGGCACAGGAGAGGGTCTCGCTCACATTCATCGATATCTGGAAGATTTAAAAACTTTATTCTTTCTCAATTTACCTTTCCTTTTTCTTCTTTCTCCAATAAAGATATAATTAAATCCAGAATAGGGTTGGAAATTAGAGGGGAGGGGAACAATGGAATATATGAAATGGAATCTGAATGATAAAAACGGTGATTAGTATAAAAATAAGGTATTGAAATATTGATTAATTAAATAATGGAAGTTTGGAATTTAATATGAACAGGATTATTACTAGTAGAGCTACAAGGACTTGTTAAATGTATTCAATATGATTACTGATGTTTTATTTGTGGTAAAAGGAAGGATATATTTGATAAATGAAATGTTATATTAGAAAAAACTATTAGGGAATATTTTTGGGGATTGTAGTGGCATAACTGAAAGTTAGAATTGGGGTGGAATTGCAGAGAGTGGAAATAATGGAATACACTTCCTTAAAAATAAGATGATGCATAAAAAAGAAAGGAAGCTAGAATTTGAATGAGGATGATATTAAGTATTTTAGAATAACATGAGGATTAGCATAAAAGAACTAATACAATGAAATATTGAATACATAAATGAATAGAATACTATAATGGAATATAAAGATGTGTATTAAAGTTAGAATGAAATAAGATTGTAAAAAAAAAGCTCACATGATTATTAACATGCTATTGGATGTTAAAGGAAGACATTTGAATGAAAGGATTGGTATGCAAATAAGATACTGAAATACTGAAAATGAAACAATGAGAATTTTGGAAATAATAAATATATTAAGTATTATATTAATTGCATTAAAATGAAAAACATCCAGGTGTTATATTCTCCACACATTGATATGTATGGAAAATAAAAATAAAAAACTTTGTTAAAAAAATATCTGGAAGATTGAAAAGCCTAGCCCAGTTAAGAAACAAGACGAAGAGTTCAGTGGTGGGATTCAAAATTTTTTGCTAGAGGTTCTTTTTTTTTTTTTAACAAACTTTATTCAGTTTTTCACATTAAAAACAAAAATCTATTGGTTCTGTGGGCATGGCTAGGGTGTGTGACCATGTGACTGGGTGGGTGTGGATTCTTTTTTTTTTGCAGTGCTCCCCCCATTTTGGGGGGGCCTTCTGGGGCTCAGGCAGAAAATGGAGGATAGGAGGGGCACGCAGCACCCCACACACATTTCATTTTGGGGGTCCCTCCATTGTTTGCCTTCCTGGGCCTCAGGGAAGCCTCATGGGCGGAGCAGTAAGTAAGATCCCGACATAGCTGATCTTAGGAACAGCTGATCATTGGGAGGGAAAAACATGAAACACCTTAAGGAGTGACCGGGGCGGGTGAGCGTCAGGTGGGCCGGCCGGGGTGAGTGAGCGAGCGGTGATCAGGCGACTGGATCAGCGGCGTGGCCAGCCAAAAGTTACTACCAGTTCAATGGTCCATTCCAAATCCTTGCTACCAGTTCACCTGAACCGGTGCGAACCAGCTGAATACCATCACTGGAAGAGTTATGTAGGAGCCTTGGTGGCGCAGTGGTTAGAGTGCAGTACTGCAAGCTGTTCCTACTGCAATTTGGCAGATCGAATTCCACCAGGCTCAAGGTTGACTCAGCCTTCCATCCTTCCAAGGTGGGTAAAATGAGGACCCAAATTGTTGGGGGGCAAGAGGCTGACTCTGTAAACTGCCTAGAGAGGGCTGTAAAAGCACTATAAAGCAGTGTATAAGTCTGTGCTATTGCTATATCTCCTATATGACCCACTGCTTAGCAACTGTTCAGAGTTACAACGGACTTCCACAGAGCTACTTATGACCTGAAGTTTGGATCGTCCTGTCCCTGCCTCAAGGGTCACTTATTTACATTTTGAGCTCTTGGTGATCCACTCACATTTATGGCTGTTGGCAGCATCCCTTGGCCTCACCATTGTGACTGTCTGCTTTTTTTGCCAGTTTCTGGCAATTGCTTCCAAAGCCCCACCATGAAGAAAATGGGTTCATTTAATGACTATTGCATTTGCTTAACAAACAGTTGTGTTGTTGTTTCTTAATGACTGCAGCCTAGGTTTAAGGTCATAAAATCGGAGATGGTCTTGTGATGACCTGCTTGACAACTGCCATAAGTTACCACCATAATTCCAACCTCAATTACAGTCATAAGTCAAGGACTAAACCAGAGGACCAGTTTGGTGCAGAGGTTAAGATGCTGGCCTCGAAAGCAGGAGACTGTGAGTTTTAGTCCTGCTTTAAGCATGAAGGCCTGCTGGGTGACTTTGGGCCACTCACCAGGAAATGGTGAGTTCTAGTCCTGCCTTAGGCATAGAAGCTAGTTGGGTAACTTTGGACCAATCAAGAGGAAATCATGAGTTCTAGTCCCGCCTTAGGCATAGAAATCAACTGGGTAACTTTGGGCCAATCACCAGGAGACCATGAGTTCTAATCCTGCCTTAGGCATGGAAACCAGCTTGGTGGCTTTGGGCCAGTTGCTCTCTCTCAGCCCAACCCACCTCACAGGATTGTTGTTGTGGGGAAAATAGGAGGAGGAAGGAAAATTACGTATGTTCTTCACCTTGAGTTATTTATACAAATAATCCATCTGTGTGGTCTTTTGAAGTGGAAAATGACTGGATGGCACATAATCAATGTTGGAATGTATTTTTATGCAACAACCACAGTAGTATTCTGCCAGTAGATGGTAGTGTTTACAAGTTTGGATCTATGGTAGATATTCTATATGTGCTATATCTGTTCTGAGCAGAGTTTCCTGTTTCCTGCTACAGTTAAAATAGTTGAGCAGTAAAGCACATGGTGACTGTACTCTTCATTTGCTGTGTGGCACTATACATAAACAGAATTTCTAATGATCAATCAATTAGATTAAACAAAAGGAGCCCAAAGCTGCAGGCAGCCATCGAACGTCAGTGCTGCATCTTGCCTGGATCGCAGACCTAGCATCTGCACAAGAACGCCGCAGGTGGGCCAATCCACTTTCCAGCACCTACGATGGGAGACGCAACAGAGTTTGTACAATATCCTTAATTTCCTATGCTGGCCACATAATGATTAGCATGGCCAAATATCGATCAGAGCTCCATGTGGAGAAGGAAAGGAGAGACCAGGATATTCAAATCAAATCGGGAAAAGGTCAAGAAGCAAAAGACATTAGTGCTGAAGCACCCTGGAAAATGGAGAAAGCCCCCCCTCCCAAAAAAAAGAGAGAGAGAGAGAGAGAGGAAAAAAAGAACAAAAAGAGCAGTGCATGTAGTTCTCAACTCATAACCACAGTTGAGTCCAAATTTTCCATTGCCAAGTGAGACAGTTGTTAAGTGAATTTTGCTCCATTGTACACCCGTTCTTGCCACAGTTGTTAAGTGAATCACCACCACTGTTAAGTTAGTCACATGGGGTCATTAAGTGAATCTTGGCTTTCCCCATGGTCAGAAGGCTGCAATAGGGAATCACGTCACCCCATCATTGATGTGAGCCGGTTGCCAAGTGTTTGCATTTTGATCACGTGGCTGTGGGAATGGGGTAACAGTCGCAGGTGTGAAAAATGGTCATAAATGCCGTTTTTTTGCTGCCGTTGTAAACTTCAAACGGTCAGTTAAAGAATCCATGTCCTCGCCACCCCCTTGGGTCCACTCCTTACCCATGCAGTTCTTCATCATCATAAAGCCGCTCTCATAGCCTTCAAAGCATTCGCACTCAAAACCTCCGGGCGTGTTGACACAGGCACCATGGCCACACAGGTCTGGCGAGATCCGGCACTCATCGATATCTGGGGGAGAGGTTGGGGGAGAGGAGGAGGGTCAAGGTAGGGTCTCCAACTGTTTGGGATGTTGGGGTGCACTTCCAGAGGCTGCTTGAGCTGGAGACACATTGGGAGACCTTAATCTCCAAAAGTCTGGAGCATCTCCTTTTCGTAGCCACCACGACAGCACGGACCTGACCCACATTATGTAGGTCCTGACACACAGGAAGGAAGGAAGGAAGGAAGGAAGGAAGGAAGGAAGGAAGGAAGGAAGGAAGGAAGGAAGGAAGGAAGGAAGGAAGGAAATAAATGGAAAAGGAGGGAGGGAATGGAGAAACAAGAAGGTAGGAAGGGGAGAGAAAGGAAGGAAGGAGAGGAAAAAGGGATGGTTGAGGAATGCAAGGGCAGGAGGAGAGAGGGGAGGAGAAAGAAAGAAAGAAAGAAAGAAAGAAAGAAAGAAAGAAAGAAAGAAAGAAAGAAAGAAAGAAAGAAAGAAAGAAAGAAAGAAAGAAAGAAAGATAGGGAGGAAGGTGATAAAGAGGGAAGGAAGGGAGTGAGGAGGAAGGAAGGAAGAAGGAAAGAATAAAAGGAGGAGGGAAGGAAGAAGGGAGGGAAGGACAAAGGAAGTAAGTAGAAAGAAATGAAAGGAGGGAGGGAGGGAGAGGAAGGACAGATGGAAGGAAGGATATAGGAAGGAAGGAAAGAAGGGAGGAAAGAAATAGGAAGGAGATAGCAAGGAAAGGAATAAAAAGGAAGAATGGAGGGAGGAAAAGAAGAAAAAAGAGATGGAGGGAGGAAGGAAGGAAGGAAGGAAGGAAAGAAGGGAGGGAGGGAGGGAACAAAGAAATAGGAAGGAGAGGAAGAAAATTGGAAGAAGGGAGGGAGGAAGAAAAGAAGAAAAATGAGATGAAGGGAGAAAGGGAGGAAGATATTTCATGGAGAAAACCGGAAGCAGGAATTCTGAGTGTGAATCAACTGAGATAAGGAGAATGGGGTGAGGTTTTTACACCTGGGCTCACCTGTGCAGTTCCTCTCCTCAGCATCCAGAGCGAAGCCGCTGCCACAGAGACACCGGAAGCTCCCGATGGTGTTGCGACAAGTGCCGTGGGTGCAAAGACCAGAGAACATCTTGCACTCATTCACATCTGGGGAAAGGCAGAAAGACGATGGTTCAGTATCAGTATCGCTCTTTATGAGGGCCTCAACGATCCTCAGAGAGAGCACAAATGACCAGAGGATTGCAAGGAATATAAATCCTTCTGTTCTCCGCCATTCAGTCAGAACGGAAGAAGCTTCTTGGATGAGAAGTGAAACATCTTCGAAGAAACAAAGAAAATCCAGCTGCCTCTTGACTGAGAATCTCCAGAGATGCTCAGACTACCACCTGTTGGAAGTACAGGCTCCTATCCTTTTGGGAAGAGCAGATAAAGGTGCTTATGGAAGGATGTAACAGACCACAGAAAGCGAGAAGTTCTGTCCATGATGAAGCTGCTTAGGTGTTGCAGAGAAGAAACTCAATTCCAGACAACTGCCATCCTCTCTCCTAGAAGTTCATTACAATTGAACCTTGTTGGAGGTAGTATCAGCCGGTTTGGACCAGTTTGGACATATCGGTTGTGGAAATTTTGATTAGTTCAGAGAACTGGCAAATACCACCTCTGGCTGGCCCCACCCACCTGCCTCCGCCATTGCCTCTCCTATATTCCCTTGTTTTTTTAGCTCAGCTGATTCCCGCACCTCAGCTGAGCTAAAAAACAGCACAGCTCACCAGTTGTGGTGACCCAAAGGGGCGTGGCACAAGGCAACCCAGTCAAATAAGCAAGAAGAGTCCCTTTATTATCTCCAATTTTGCCCCCAATGTCCAGGTTACCTTTGGCTGGAGAAAAACTCTCCCAGGAATAGCTTTTGACTGCAGAAAATTCAGTCCAAAACATGGTCAACACAAACTGTAACTTAAAGTCCAAACAAGCCAAACTGAAGTAATGAACTTGACAGGGCAGGAGAAGGAATTGCAGACTTGAAAGCATGGCAAAACTCACACAATTGGGAAACCAGGAACACAGATAAGCCCTGACGATACAGGATAAATTCACAATTTGCTCCCAACAACTTGCTGTGCGCAACTTCCCTTTTTAAACACTGTGTTCCCAGTTGCAGCTAATGAAGGGAATCAGGGCCCTTTCTTCCCCCATAAGCCATGTAGCTCCCATTGATCCCTTCTCCGTTCCTCCCTGCATGCCCTTGGATGAAGAGGGGGTGGGCCTGGGTTTTCCTCTGAACTCCCTCACCCTTGTTCTACCTCTTCCCTGCTTTGCTCAGCCACACTTTGCCCTTCCCCAGTTTCTTCCACACCCAACGGAGCCACACTCCCACTCCTTGTCAACTATTCGGCTTCCCCCTCTGAGTCAGAATTCCAACAGGGGCATGACACTAGTGTTGATACAGAAGGCGGTCTTTGATCCCTGTGCATGCAAACGTGAAGTGCGCTCTCAAAACCGGTAGAAAAACATTGGAAACCCACCACCGCACAATACATTCAATCAAACATTTGCTGCAAATTATTCCGTTTCTTGGCCAATAGCCTAGCACTGACAGTGCTGGGCTATTGGCCAAGAAACGGAATAATTTGCAGCATACAAACTTGCTTCTCCAGCCCACACATTTCTAATGCCCCTCCCAGCAGTGGGTTTAAGGGGGATCCCCAATCTTTGCCTTACTCCCCACTTCAGGCAGCCCATTGATTCTCAGCTCTCCTTAACTTCCATCTTTTCCCCCATGGATGGATTTTTGCAATCGCAAAAATTCCGCACCCGCTCCTCGCACCTTTGTAAAAAGGCCTGCCGGATAAGACGTCTCCCCTGTTAGCAAAGCCCGGTCCCCGTGGACAGATGGCTTTGAATTCAGCTGAGCCGGGCTTGGGGCATTCCTCGCAGTCCTTGCCCCAAGCCGCCCCGACAGAGCAACAGCAAAGGTCAATACGGTATTTCCCTGGCAGCGCCACGGTGCACTCATCCTCGGCCCACTTCATATAACACTGCTCCAGCCGCACATCTGGATGGGGAAGAAATGAGAATGAATGGAGAAGTTGCAAAGCTGGGGTGAGGATTGCCCTTAGTGAAAAAGAGAGTGGGGATTTTCTTTCTTTCTCTTTCTCTCCCTCCTTACCTCCTCTCTCCCCTTCCCTTCCCTTTCTCTTCCTTTTCCTTCCACCCATTCCCTTTCCTCCTCTCCTTCCCCTTCCCCTTCCTCCTCTCCTTTCCCCTCTCCTTCCCTTCTCCTCTCCTTCTCCTTCTCTTTCCCCCTTTCCTTCCCCTTCCTCCTCTCCTCTCCCCACTCCTTCCCTTCTCCTCTCCTTTTCCTTTCCCCTCTCCTTCCTCTTCCTCCTCTCTCCTCTCCTTCCCTTCTCCTCTCCTTCTCCTTCCCCTTTCTCCTCTCCTCTCTCCTCTCCTTCCCTTCTCCTCTCCTTCTCCTTCCCCCTCTCCTTCCCCTTCCTCCTCTCTCCTCTCCTTCCCTTCTCCTCTCCTTCCCCTTCCTCCTCTCCTCTCTCCTCTCCTTCCCTTCTTCACTCCTTCCCCTTCCCCCTCCCCTTCCCCTTCCTCCTCTCCTCACTCCTTCCCTTCCCTTCCCTTCTCCTCTCCTTCTCCTCTCCTTCTCCTTCCCCTTCCTCCTCTCCTCCCCTTCTCCTCTCCTTCTCCTTCCCCTTCCTCCTCTCCTCTCTCCTCTCCTCTCCTTCCCTTCTCCACTCCTTCTCCTTCCCCCTCCCCTTCCCCTTCCTCCTCTCCTCACTCCTTCCCTTCCCTTCCCTTCTCCTCTCCTTCTCCTTCCCCTTCCTCCTCTCCTCTCCTTCTCTTCTCCTCTCCTTCCCCTTCCTCCTCTCCTCTCTCCTCTCCTCTCCTTCCCTTCTCCACTCCTTCTCCTTCCCCCTCTCCTTTCCCTTCCTCCTCTCTCCTCTACTTCCCTTCTCCTCTCCTTCCCCTTCCTCCTCTCCTCTCTCCTCTCCTTCCCTTCTCCTCTCCTTCCCCCTCTCTTTCCCCTTCCTCCTCTCCTCACTCCTTCCCTTCCCTTCCTTTCCCTTCCCTTCTCCTCTCCTTCTCCTCTCCTTCTCCTTCCCCTTCCTCCTCTCCTCTCCTTCTCTTCTCCTCTCCTTCACCTTCCTCCTCTCCTCTCTCCTCTCCTCTCCTTCCCTTCTCCACTCCTTCTCCTTCCCCCTCTCCTTTCCCTTCCTCCTCTCTCCTCTCCTTCCCTTCTCCTCTCCTTCCCCTTCCCCTTCCCCTTCCTCCTCTCCTCACTCCTTCCCTTCCCTTCTCCTCTCCTTCTCCTTCTCCTTCCCCTTCCTCCTCTCCTCTCCTTCCCTTCTCCTCTCCTTCTCCTTCCCCTTCCTCCTCTCCTCTCTCCTCTCCTTCCCTTCTCCTCTCCTTCCCCCTCTCTTTCCCCTTCCTCCTCTCCTCACTCCTTCCCTTCCCTTCCTTTCCCTTCCCTTCTCCTCTCCTTCTCCTCTCCTTCTCCTTCCCCTTCCTCCTCTCCTCTCCTTCTCTTCTCCTCTCCTTCCCCTTCCTCCTCTCCTCTCTCCTCTCCTCTCCTTCCCTTCTCCACTCCTTCTCCTTCCCCCTCTCCTTTCCCTTCCTCCTCTCTCCTCTCCTTCCCTTCTCCTCTCCTTCCCCTTCCCCTTCCCCTTCCTCCTCTCCTCACTCCTTCCCTTCCCTTCTCCTCTCCTTCTCCTTCTCCTTCCCCTTCCTCCTCTCCTCTCCTTCCCTTCTCCTCTCCTTCTCCTTCCCCTTCCTCCTCTCCTCTCTCCTCTCCTTCCCTTCTCCTCTCCTTCCCCCTCTCTTTCCCCTTCCTCCTCTCCTCACTCCTTCCCTTCCCTTCCCTTCCTTTCCCTTCCCTTCTCCTCTCCTTCTCCTCTCCTTCTCCTTCCCCTTCCTCCTCTCCTCTCCTTCTCCTTCCACCTCTCCTTCCCCTTCTTCCTCTCCTCTCCCCACTCCTCTCCTTCCCTTCCCTTCTCCTTCCTCTTCCCCCTTTCCTTCCCCTTCTTCGTCTCCTTCCTCTTCCTCTTCTCCTCTCCCCACTCCTCTCCTTCCCTTCCCTTCTCCTTCCTCTTCCCCCTTTCCTTCCCCTTCTTCCTCTCCTTCCTCTTCCTCTTCTCCTCTCCCCACTCCTTCTCCTCTCCTTCCCCTTCCTCCTCTCCTTCCCCTCCCCCTCCCTCCCCTCCCCTCTTTCCTTTCTGTATACCTGTTGCAGCACCCCCAATGGTTGCTGCGGCACAGAACTGAGGTTGGCTAAGCACACACTTCTCATCTGACTTCCCTCACAGGGTCGTCGCAGGGATTAAATGAATGGGGAGACCTCCCTGATCTCTCAGCCTGCCCCAAGGCAAGGTGAGATACCAAAGGCATGACATGGGTGTTCCAGGGTTTGACAATATTTGCAGCTCTCCTCTCCAGCTTAAGACTGGAGTTCCCACAGATCAAGATTTCAGCGTTCCCCAAGGTGGCCAGATAAGATATCTCGCCCAGTCCTCACCCACGCAGGTCCGGCCAGAACCATCCAAGGTCAAGCCTTCTGGACATTCACATCGGAAGGACCCTGCCGTGTTCACACAGTGGCCATTGGGGCAGACGCCCGGGAAGACATCACACTCGTTCACATCTGGTGGGGCAGAAAGAAAGACCGGTTGGAGAGCCAAAGGCCCTGCTAGGGCTCGTGGCTGGGACAACCCTAGAAGACCTCCCTATTGTTCTTCTCAAAGAACACCATTTCCCAAACTGCTGGGAAATCTCCCCTCTAAGCAGAGCTGAGTTGAGGTCCTGTCAACGCTTGAGTGGTCCAACTTGAGAAGAACCTGGTTGTGACATTCTTTGACCATTCCCCGGTGGGGAAGGAACTTTCTGCCCGGTTTCACGGCAGGTTGTCTCCGAGCATCTCCACAGCCTTCCTCCCAAATCTCTCAGAGACAACCAATTCCTCTTTCTCGGAGGTTGAGGTGCTCCACAGCCAGCCCCTCAAGAAACAAGGCAGGGCTCACCAACCAGAGATGGAAGCTACCTTCACAAGAGAGACCCTTCCTCCTGGCGTAACCTCGTGGACAGGCGGCATCTGGAGCCAAAGAGAGAAAAGGGGGCGAACTTTTTGGCATGGGGGCTTGTTGGGAGACCCAAAGGAAAGGACCCCTGTGGATCAGAGTCCCACTTTACCGATCTCACAGCGTTCACAGGGGCTGCCCCAGGCAGCCCCTAGCGTGGCACAACATTCGGACTTCAAGGTAGCCCCATTGATGTTGACTTCACAGCGTCCTTCTTGGATGTTGAGCCAACAGGTACCCTTCATGCTGTCTGGGGGCCCAGGAAAAAGCAAAGAGACAGGTTGGAGGAAGCAGGAGTGGTGCGGTAGCCTACAGGTGGAGCTCTTGCCTCATAATTAGGAGGCTGTGAGTTCGATCCTAGGTAGAGGCAGATATTTCTCTCTCCAGACATACTGAGAATATATCTGATGAACAAAACTCCACATTGGTGACAGGAAGGGCACCTGGACATGAAAACACTCTGCTAGCTCCATCCCACAAGGGATTATGGGGTCGTTAAATGATGATAATGATGACAGGTTGGAGGAGGCAAAGAGGCATCATCATACATGCTCAAGAGTTAGAAAAGGACATATCGGTTCTCACTTGCTGGTGAGAAACAGTCCAGCCAACCATTGTCTCCCACAACTAGATCAGCCAATTCTATTTTACTGGAAGGCAACTGCCAGGGAATTGCGCAGCAGGTATCCCAAATGAAGCCAGAGATGCTGACATGGACTTGTCATTTTATAGAAAATAATTATATTTAACATCTATATTTACAGCAAATAAGGCAGTCAGGCACATCACTAGGTTGTCATGAGGTAAATCGTGAGGTAAATCAAAAAGGATACAGAGCACAATGAAGAAAATGACGGGAAAAGGGAGAAACTCCCCCTTCACACCCACAGCAACCAATCACAGCATAAATTGCCTCATACAGGAGCAGACTAGATGGTCAGGAACACAGGAACCTCATGAGGTAAACAAAAAAGCTTACAGAGCGCACAGAAGAAAAAAGGTGGGAAAACAAGGACTCTCTCTCTTTACACCCACAGCAATCTATGACAGCGTAGATTGCCTCATGCAGAAGCCTTCACTCTCCGGCTAATCAACTACAATTGTGT
This sequence comes from Hydrophis major, assembly GCA_033807585.1. Lineage (NCBI taxonomy): Eukaryota > Metazoa > Chordata > Lepidosauria > Squamata > Elapidae > Hydrophis > Hydrophis major. The sequence continues at coordinate 2,893,897 of CM066328.1, forward strand.
GTTCTGGTCCATTGTACACTACTGTTCCAGCTATTAAATTAAATGACAGTTACAATAACAGAATCTTACAAGTCTGAAGGTACAAACTTCCCACAGCCATTTTAAACAGGCTGATCCATTAGAGTGGGTCCTTCCTAATTTTCTTCACCTGACCGTTGAGTCACTGAGGGCTCCTGCCTCTCTTCTCTGATGGTTGCCTACCCAGCTTCTCTTCCCCTTTTTCCTCAAGGTCATTCACCATATTGCATAAAACGGGGTGACCGTTCTCTGGCACCCCCCCTTTGCATCCCCCAAAATCCAGACCCCACACCCTGGCTCTAAGGTCCAGCCCTATGACCGTCATTGATCAGGGCAACTCCTTACCAACACAGATGGTGCCACTGGGATCCAATTTGCTTCCGGGTGCACACTCACACGCAAAGGATCCGGCGTTGTTCCGGCAGAGTCCATTGACACAGGGGTTGGACGTGCATTCGTTGATATCTAGGAGAGAAAGAAAATGGTGCAAACTACAGGCAGAGAAGGAGACGGGGTGATTGTGCTTCATGTAGCAAGGTCTGGCATACATTTTTGTCAGTGGTGGGTTTCAAAATAGTTTACCACTGATTCAATGGGTGTGGCTTGGCAGGCATGCTTTGTGTGTGCGCATACACTTTGCACGTGCACCAAATACGCACTCTATCCCTCTGTTTATGCAGCCTAGAACTATGTCGGCTTTTTTTGCAGCTGCTGCACATGGCTGGCTCCTATTTAAATGGTTATCCACAAGATCCCTCTCACAGTTACTACTATTGAGCCAAGTACTACCTATATTATAGCCGTGCATTTGGTTTTTCTTGCTTAAATGTTAGAACCTTACTTTTTTCATCACTGAATTTCATTTCAATCCTCCCATCCTTCCTTTCACCCATCTCCTCCCACTTATGACTATATGACTGTAATCTTGTTGCTTGTATTCTATTTTTATTGACTGTTTCCTAGTATGATTTGATTGCTTATTGTACCCTATGACTATCATTAAGTGTTGTACCTGATGATTCTTGATTCTTGATGAATGTATCTTTTTATGTACACTGAGAGCATTTGCACCAAGACAAATTCCTTGTGTGTCCAATCACACTTGGCCAATAAATATTTCTATTTCTATTTCTATTTCTATTTCTATTTCTATTTCTATTTCTATTTCTATTTCTATTTCTATTTCTATTTCTATTTCTATTTCTATTTCTATTTCTATTTCTATTTCTATTTCTATTTCTATTTCTATTTCTATTTCTATTATTTTGTTACACAGGGCACAGCGTTCAAGTCTGTCAAGAAGAAATTAAAAGCTGGAGAGTTTGCAAGGCTCTGTCCCAATTTCCTGCCTCATGGCCATAAGCTGTTTGGGATCTACCAGGATTCAGCAGAAAACAGACAGAGAAGTTTACCTTCACATGTGTCTGTCTCAGTCTGGAAGACAAACCCTTTGGGACAGCTGCAGCTGTAGCTCCCAGGCGTGTTGCGACACAAACCATTGTCACACAGCAGGCGATTGATGGCACATTCATCAACATCTGAAGAGAGAAATAAAGGCACAGAACCTGACCAACGGGACCGGCAGGCGGATAGGAGAGCAACCTATTTCCTCCTTCCTCTTTTGAACAAAAAGGACTAGCCACTTAAAAAAATATTAAGGGAGCCTAACAGGATAGGTAGACTAAACACACACAATGTGGTTTAATTCTGACTTTCCTCTCTTCCTGGCCTTCCTAACCTTTCCGTTGAGAATTAGATAGAGAATCACAGTTTCCTAAGACAGAGGTGTCCATTCTGTCCACTATCATAAGTTATTCACCTTCAAGATCAAATTTTCGAAAAAGTTGAATATCTCTTGTGCAGCCCTTGATGTTCTCTGAACTCGGTTGTTCATTTGCAGACATTTCATTACCCAACTAGGTTACAGCATCCATGCTAGGGAGTGTGGAGTTTGTTCCCTGTTTATATACAACAGCTTGCATTGGCAGTGTTGGTGGAGTGTTGTTTTCTCCTTGATAGTTTCTTGATTAGAATATTGTTTTCTCCTTATTTGCTTGATTATTTCCCTCCTTGGTAGTTTCTTGATTAGAATCAAGTTTTCTGCTCGACTGTTTGTCTGGTATTAATCCCTGCTTATCTGGGTGTTCTGGCTTATCTGAATGATTCTCAGGTGTTAACAAAATGGACATCTCTGGCCTGAGAAACTGTGGTTCTTGTGATGACCCAGGGTGGAGATACCAAACAAACAGTCACAGAAAACTGGGGAAGCCCCTTTTATTCCTTCACTTTGCTTCCAAGCTCTGAATATCCTTGGGGGAAGACAAAAAATTCCCACACAAACAGTTACAAGAAGAAGGAAAAAAGCAACACAAACCAGGCAAGATAAGGGCTGCAGGACGTCCACAGATAACAGAACACACACTGGGAAGGACGCCAAACTCAGAGAGGAACCATAAACTAGAGATATTTCCATGCTTTGTTTCCAGAGTTCGCCTGTACGCATATCTGTCCTCTTATTCAGTTGTCACAGCTGCAGCCCATGAAGAGGATCAAGGACCTGTCCTCCCGAGTAGACCATGTCTCTCCCTTATCCTCTCCTCCCTGCATGGCCTAGGATGGAGAGGGGATGGGCTTGGGTCCTCCTCTGACTGCTCAGCCGGCCTCTGCCCTTCCCCAGCCTCCTCCACAACCTCTGGAGCCACACTTCCCCTCCCTGTCGGCTGTTCCTCCCCTCCCTCAGAGTCAGTCTCCTCCAGGGGCATGACAGTTCTCAATGTCACTCCCCCACAAGAACGGAGCTAATTTTCATCCCTCTTTGGTGAGAAGTAACAGTTAATCAATCATGGATGATCCTTCCACAGCTAGAAAACATCAATCACCCCTTTTTCCTCAGCTCACCCATCACAGAATAACAGAACAGAATAACAGAGTTGGAAGGGACCTTCTAGTCCAACTCTATGCTCAAGTAGAAAACTCTATACCATTTTAGACAAATGATTGTCCAGCCTCTTCTTAAAAACCTCCAGTGTTGGAGCACCACAACTTCTGGAGTCCAGGAGTTCCACTGATTGTTTTCACTACCAGAAGATTTCTCCTCCATTCCAGGTTGCTTCTCTCCTTGGTTAGTTTCCATCCTTTGCTTCTTATCCTGCCTTCAGCTGCTTTGGAGAGGGCTTGACTCCCTCTTCTTTGGGGCAGCCCCTGACTGCTATCCTGTCATCTCTACTGTCAGGGTTCTGATAGATGCCCTGTAATAAGCCTTAAGCCAAGTTTCAAAAGAAATCCAATTATTTATTAGGAGCAACATGTCGACACTACTTTTCCCAAGTGCAGTCGGCTCTGCCCTACATAATTTGCTGCCCACCTATGACCCTGCTTCCCCTCCTCCTCCCAGGGTGTGTCATAAATCACATTCTCCAATGGCTCCCTGCACTGTAGAAAACACCTCTCTCCATCTGGCTCTGGTAACCTGGGAAACAATCTGGAGAAAGGGATGCATGGAATGTGCTTCTGGTCATAGCAACCGAACTGCTCCTTCTTATGGCAACTCGAGAGCAAGCCAGGAATGCTTTACGAGTTGACATCTACATTTCATTAAACTAGACATGCCCAAATCCCAAAAACCGTTCTTCGCATGTTTTAGCTTCTGCCCCCTGATCGTCTTGGTTGCTCATCTCTGCCCTCTTTCCAGAGTCTATGGTTTTCAACCCACTGCCGAGCATTACAGTTTCACCGTATCACAAGCATGGGCAGCCTTGGTGTCTTGGCCTCAGCATGGTTTTAGCTTGTCCCCTCTTACTTACCCACGCAGTTCTTCCCAGTGGGGTCTGATTCGTAGCCCAGATTGCAAATACAGCGGTAGCTTCCTCGAAGGTTTTCACACATCCCATTGGGGCAAATGTCAGGGTTCAAGGCGCACTCGTTGATATCTACACAGGAGAATTGCCATCTCGGTCACCTGGCAGTCCCTCTCCCCAATATTCCCCCCTACTCCCTTGGTTCAATATTTCTCAACCGTGGCAAACTTAAGACATCCGGACTTCAACTCCCAGAATTCCCTGGCCAGGACAGAAACGCTAAGGCCAAAGACTGAGGGAGAGAAGTCAAATAACTAAATACAGGTAGTCCTCAACTTACAACAGCTCATTCAGTGAACGTTCAAAGTTACAACCACACTGAAAAAAGTGACTTATGAACCTTGTTCACAGTTACGACAGGGAGTAGAGCAGGGGTAAGGAATGTTGGCTCTTTTATCACTTACGGACTTCAACTCCCAGAATTCCTGAGTGAGCCATAAAAGGTTCTCCATCCCTGGCCTACTGGTTTTTTCAGTTGTGAGGGAAATCAATTTTTGACTTGAATGGGACTGTTTAATATACAAATGTAGGACATATTTTTATATATATTCTTTGTATGTCCTACATTTGTATATTAAACAGTCCCATTCAAGTCAAAAATTGATTTCCCTCACAACTGAAAAAACCAGTAGGCCAGGGATGGGGAACCTTTTATGGCTCCCTCAGGAATTCTGGGAGTTGAAGTCCATAAGTGATAAAAGAGCCAACGTTCCTTACCCCTGGAGTAGAGGGTGGCTCTCTGTGTCTCTTCCCAAATGGGATAGTGGAGAAAATTAGTGCAAAGACACAAATGGAGAACAGCGGGTTCTTTTAAATAATATCGTTCTTTTAAATAATAAATAAATCATAATTATATTAATTTAATGATGAAGTCTGCATATTTTATTATTTATTATTATTATATTTATGATTACCTCTGCACTCAAGTGGGTAGAATCTTAATCAGGGCTTATTTTTGGGAGGGTAGGGCTTATATTGGACACACGTGTAAAAATCAAGCCAGGACTTACTTTCAGGGTAGGTTGTATTTTTGGAGAAACAAGGAACTGCTATTTTCCTTCTAACATTCAGCCAGAATCTGCCTGAAAACCCATAATAAGTATCAAGAACTTGCCTCGTCCATCAGCTGTGATTCCTATTCCACTGCTGCACAATGCTTGGAATTCAGCTGGAGGGAAAAACACACACACACACACATAAATCAAAACCATTTTCATTTCGGAAAGTAACATCAAAAGATGTTCTGGACATCTGAATATGTGAATATCATAGATCCTCATTGCTTTGCAAAACATAACACACAACACACTCCCTGCAGAAGCATCTTTTAAAACGAGGAGCTTTCTCAAATGGTTTCCTAAAGAACGAGAAAGAAGTTGGCACAAATTACAACGTCTGTGGTGATAAAGTTGATGCCGTATATTTTTTTCCCCACAGTGGGGAAAGTTAGGTAGTGGCACTGCAGAAGGCTGCTGAATTTCCAGGAATTATTTTGATATTAAGGCAATTCCAGAAGTTTACAGTTTTTAATAGAATATTTGTAATTCAGGATTGAACTGTGGGTGGGTCTTGGGTACTCTCTGAGCTTGGTGGTTTTCTTGAAGACTTTTCATTACCCAACTAGGTAACATCATCAGTACTAGAAGGGGGAATTATAGAGAAGAGGAAAAGGAAGAAGGGAGTAGGAAGAGGGGGAGATGGGGAAGGAGAAGGAGCATGACAATAAGGCCCTTGGTGCCCTCTGGGCTTGGTTGTTTTCTTGCAGATATTTCATTACCAAACTGGGTAACATCATCAATACTACTGGTCATTCTACCAGGGATTGCTGTCTATTTATATTCCAGTCAAGGAACTACCAACTCAGACAAACAAGAACAGCCTAATCAAGAAGGGTGGTTGCACAAGGCACATCACTGGTATATAAGCAGAGGGCAAATCCCACCTTCCCTCACACTGAGAATGTTACCTAGTTGGGTCATGAAATGTTTGCAAGAAAACAACCAAGCTCAGATATCATCAATGATTCTCCTCCTTGGAAGAACAAGTTAAAGAAATTATGATTGTTTGGGGGAAGAATTTTGGATATGGGATTGATTTAGAGAAATGGCAAAAATTGTGGTCTCAAAATTATAAAATGACAATGTCAACAGCATATAAAGAAAACTTGTACAAGATGTTTTACAGGTGGCACTTTCCTCCGACAAGAATAGCAAGAATGTTTAAGAACAAATCTGAAAAATACTGGAAATGTCATCGGATACCTGGCTCATATTACCATATGTGGTGGACTTGTGAAGACGCCAGAAAATATTGGACTAAAATTTGCATGTGGTTGGAAAAAATGACAAAGAAACACATAGACTTGAAACCAGAGATCTTCTTATTGGGAATTTTACCAGATACATAAAGTAAAGATTTGAAATACCTGATTGTAAATGCATTAACAGCGGCTAGGATTGTATTTGCTAAAAATTGGAAGAATGAGAAAATACCATTACAGGAAGAAATTATTAAGAAAATATTGGAATGTGCTGAGATGAGTAGATTGACATTTGAAATTAGAGAGCAAGAGGATAAACAATTTTATGAAATTTGGGATCTTTTTTATCAATGGCTAGATGATAAAATACGATAATAGAATATTGACACTATATTTATAAAGGGTTTTTAGGATTGATTTGGTATGATTATATGATTTGTTACAGAATAAACTGTTTAAAGTATTGTTATCTCATAAAGCATGAATGATTAAAAGTATAGTCAAAAATTTCTTTTTCTTTTTTAGTGATACTAGGATATATAAGTTTGGATAGACAATATGAGTTGTTATGTAACATAATTGTAATTGAGACTACAAAATAAATGCACAAAACTGATGAACCAACCGACACGCTGGATGTACATATGAGAGTTGATGTTTTAATGTTTTGTTTGTCATGTTTGTTTGTAGAAAATTAATAAAATTCTTTTCAAAAAAAAATATATGATTCTCCTCCTTCACCTCCTCCTCCACTCCTTCCCCCTTTCTCCTTCTTCACCTCCATCAACCTCACTCTCTTCTAGCACTAGAGATATTTCCTAGTTGGGTAACAAAGCATTTGCAAAATGTTCTCTTTTATTCAGCTTGTGTTTCTGTTTGAATCTGCTTGCTAAAATTACTAATGAAGCTGCAAATCTCCTGACTTACAGGACAGCTCATTATCCGGAATCCTCAAAGAGCCAATTCCCTGGCCCTTGGCCACTGCCTGACTCCTGGCAATGCAATTTAAGAAGCTAAAATATGCAGACTGACATTTGCCAGTCTGTTCAAGGTCCGAGGAGGGCTATCTAAGGTCCCTTCTGCAGTGGCGGGATCTCTTGGTTTGTCCTCATTTGACCCTTTCAAGAAGATACTGGGCCACTGTTTGTCAGAAATGGTGTCGGCCAGGGGTATCAAACTCAAGGCCCGCAGGTCGAATCCGGCCCGTGATGTGGTTGGATCCAGTCAGGGATGGGCTTGAAATAATTTAATCAATTAACAACCAGTTCTCTGCCCGATTACTGGCTGGGTGTGGCCATGGTGGGTGTTATGTTTTGAGCATGGGCGAGAAAGAATGGAGACAAGTCTCTGAACGGTGAACTTCAGCTCTTTATTTACATTGTGACTTACTCTCGAATAGCAGTTAAAACCCGCCTTATAAAGGCAAACCTTGTAACTTTTAACCAATACCGAACTAGGAACGCAAGCTCTTATAACCAATAGGAACTCTCTGTTAAGGACCAATTGGATTCCACAGAACGGGCCAATATCCGGTCCGGCCGCTTAACAGCCAATCAGAAGTGCAGGACCAGAACCCTGCACTTACTCCAAGCTCACACTTTATTAATCTTATTGCATACATAACACCCCTTCCCCCTGGCTTCTTATTTGCAGAGCGCAGTTACATAGTCCTTTAGGTAGGACGGTTGCTTAATTAGTCTTTTTGATTTCCGTTGTATCGGCTGGCTGCAATCATGCTGAGGTAGATCGTTGTTTGGCAGTGGGGCTGTTTCTGGTTCAGAGTTCACTTCTACGTCATTGCCCACATTCTCTGCAATTCCCTGAGGTGCAACCGTTTCTCCCTCCAGCTCCGCTTCCTGAGTTTCTATTAAACCATCGTTTCCTTCGAACGGGTTTCCTAGGAATTCATCTTCTTCCGTACCTCCCCCCCCTCAGTTTGGTCAAAGGGGATTTGCGGACTGGCTGCTGAAAGCCGCGATCGTAATTGGTCGATATGCCGTTTCCAAATTTTATCGTCAAGGCATTGCACAAGGTAGGATCTGGGCCGGTTACACGTACTACTGTCGCTTCCACCCACAACGGGTCGCCCGATAGGTTTTTTGCATAAACCAGGTCTCCTACCTGAAATGTGCGACAGCGGCCGCTGGATCCTAGTGGTTTCTCTGGTTCATACGCCGGGTTCAACCGGTCGAGGTGGGAGCGGAGCTTTCGTCCCATCAGCAGTTCAGCGGGAGTTTTGTTGGTGACGCTATGTGGGGTGATGTGTTGCAAGAAGAGGATTTGATTGACCTTGTCGTCAATGTTGTCGTAGTCTACCTTTTGCAAGGTTTTCTTCACAAATTGGACCATGTGTTCTGCTCGGCCATTGGTCGCAGGGTGCGCAGGCGAGGTGAGCGCATGGCGGATGCCGCGGTCAGCGAGGTACTGCTTGAACGCTAGTGCAGTAAATTGTGTGCTGTTATCGGATACCAGGACGTCTGGTAATCCGTGGGTTGCAAAGAGTCTGTTTAAAATTTTGATAACCGCCTCGGAGGTCGTAGTCATCATGCGATGAATTTTGAGCCAATTTGAGTAGGCGTCGATGGTAAGCAGGAAAGTGTGGCCTTTGGTTGGCCCCGCGAAGTCCAGGTGAATTCGGGACCAGGGTCCACGTGGTGTCTCCCATTCAGTAGGCATGGCTTTTGGTGGGGCGTTGTTGACTTCTTGGCATTTGGGACAAGCTTTAACCCACTGTTCGATTTGCTTGTCAATGCCCGGCCACCATGCGTAGCTTCGCGCAAGAGCTTTCATTCGCACGATGCCAGGGTGGCCATCATGCAAAGTTCTCAGTAGCGCTTTTTGGAGCCGTTCTGGGATAATGACTCTATCGCCCCAGATGACACAGCCTTTCTGGGAGAAGAGCTCAGTCTGTTGAGACTTGAATGGTATGAAGTCATCTGATAACTGGTCCAATGGCCATCCACGTTTGACCCAGCCTAGGACTCGTGCTAGGGTGTGGTCACGTTTGGTTTCTCTCGCGATATCTCGGGCGGTCAGTGGCGGTGAGTTGAGTGCCTCGATTTGCAACGTGGTTACCGTTGGTGCCGGATCGTCGAGAGTCTCTGGAAGCGGTGCTCGGCTCAATGCGTCGGCATGGGGAATGGCTTTCCCCGGGCGATATTGCAGCCGATAGTTATAAGCAGCTTACAATTCTGACCATCGGGTCATCCGAGGGGATAATATGTAGGGAGTCGGCTTATCTCTGGCTATAATCCCTAACAAAGGTTTGTGGTCAGTCACAATAGTAAAACTCTGCCATACACGTATTCGTGAAATCTTTTCACAGCTGAGACAATTGCAAGGGCTTCTTTATCAATTTGTCCAAAGTTCCGCTCCGTTTTTGAAAGAGTCTTTGAAAAATATGCAACAGGGGCTTCGTTCCCATTAGGCAGTACGTGGCTCAAAATGGCGCCCACCCCGAAAGGCGATGCATCACAAGTTATAACTTACGGCAAAGTCTCGTTATACTGCATGAGTACAGAGTCAGAAGTGAGCAGTTTTTTAACATTTCGGAACGCCTATTCTTCACGGTAACCCCATAACCAATTTGCTTTTTTATCTAACAATCGGTGTAACGGTTCAGCGACAGTTGCTTTGTGTGGTAAAAATACATTATAAAAATTGATGAGGCCTAGGAACGCCTGGAGATCGGCCTTGTTTTGTGGCCTGGGAGCGTTTTTGATCACTTTTAATTTACTTTCGGTAGGGTGAATGCCCTGGCTATCAATCAGGTACCCTAAAAACTCAACACTGTCAGTACACAATTTACATTTGTTTTTTTTAACCTTAAGACCGGCCTCTTGGAATTTTTTTAGGACTAATTTTAACCGGTCCTGTAAGACTTTTTTTGTAGGGGCTGCAATTAATACATCGTCAAAATATGGGACCGCGCCCTTAATTCCTTGTAATAACCTTTCCATAAGGCTCTGAAAAATCCCCGGGGCTACACTCACTCCGAATTGCAGCCGGGTACATTTAAAGTCACCTCGGTGCATCACAATAGTTTGGGCCTGTGCCGTTTTTTCATCTACTGGTAATTGCTGATATCCCTGAGCTAAATCCAATTTAGCGAAAACTTTCCCGCCCCCCAGGGAATGGAGGAGGTGCTGCACCACAGGAACTGGATACGCGTTCTGCTGCAAAGCGTGGTTCAAAGTGGCCCGGTAGTCCCCACAAATTTGGATTGACCCATCTGGTTTAATGGGTATTACAATAGGGGTTTCCCACTGGGAGTGATCGATGGGCTCCAACACCCCCTGAGCTATCATCTTCTTAGCTTAGGAGTTCTACTCCCCCTCCCCACCTGAAAAGAAATCTCTTCCAAATGCAAAACACAAGCAGAGGAGAGGAGGTTCAGTTTCAGAGCAGCACCAAGCAGCTTCAGTACAGAACAATTGAGCTAAGCCACGCCTAGGCTCCTTGCTGTCTCCTTCTTGCTCACACAGCAAATACAGTTTCAGTTTCCAAACAGCCCTCAACTCTCTCGCACCCTGACAGGATGCTAGCCAGATGAATACCAATGGATGCTGGTAGGCAGAGGCACAATTTCCCCCCCCCCTTATTTTCCTCCCCAAAAACTAAGCCCGACTACATAGTTTCGTAGCGAAGCACATGGGTATAGAGCTAGTAAAAGATAAAGGATGAAAAAGATACAGAATATGTTTTAACCTGGGATTTTTTTTTTTTTAACCAATGGCTAAATAATAAAAGTAGAGATTAGAAGTTGGAAGAATACCATTATATATAAGTAAAGAATATTATTATTACTATTATTATGTATATGTAAATTGACTCGGATGACACAGTGTTTATTAAGCGCTGACATATGTCAGACAAAAATATATAAATAAATGTATTGATAAATAAATATATAAAATTATATTTTTAAAAAATTTGGGATCCTGTCATGAGTGCCATCTTTGAAGTGGGACTCACCGGAGTTCTTGGCAGGGCAAGGTTGGCACGGCTCCCCAAATCCATGGTCCGGATTGGCACAGCAACACTCGGATTTGGTGACGGCTCCCGGGAAGGGGCGGGCGCAGGTGCCTTTCTTGATGCCACCATAGCAGGTGCTGCGGACGTGGGTATCCACGCAGACCCGCCCATCCACGCCGATGGCCAGCCCTCCCAGGCACTCGCAACGGAAAGAGCCCTCGGTGTTGATGCACCAGCCATTCATGCAGATTCCTGGGGTCTCGCACTCATCAATGTCTGAAAGTAGGAAAGACGGTGGCGGTGAGCAAATTTTTTTTTCCCCCTTCCTTGGTTGGCAGGCAAAGGAGGACAGAGCACGACACACAGACAGTTTTTTTTAAAGGCATGAAGCAACCACGTCATTCCTTTGTGGCAAATACAGGTCGTCCTTGACTTACACCTGTCACGCCCCTGTTGGGAGCCTGACTCCGAAGGAGAGATGGAACAGCTGACAGGGAGTGGGGAGTGTGGCTCCGGTGGTTGTGGAGGAAACCGGGGAAGGGCAGAGGCTGGATGGGCATTCAGAGGAAGACCCAGGCCCATCCCCTCTTCATCCTAGGGCACGCAGGGAAGAGCAGATAAAGGAGAAATGTGAGTGGCATGGCCTATGGGGGAGGAAGTGGCCCTGATCCCCTTCATGGGCTGCAGCTGGGCGGACTGGTTAAAAGGACAAACTGCACATGGCAAAGTTTCTGGAAGCAAAGCGTGCATTCTTCTCTCAGAGCTTATCTGTGTTTTGGCTTCCTCCCAACTGTGGTTGCTGCGTTATCTGATAGAAGTCTGCAATTAATCAACCTTGCCTGCTGTAGAAATTCCTTTAGTGTGCTCTGTTGGTTTTTTTTATTTATTTCGAATTAACTTTACTTTGGGTGCAGACTGCATTTCCTCCCTCCGTAAACTGTTTTTCTTTAAGACTTTGATATCCTGCTGAGGATAATTGGACATTGGGGACAAGTTGGAGGCATTAAAGGGACTTTCTTCTATTTTTGTGGCTTGGTTATTTTTGTGTCACACCCCAAGTCATCACAACAACAGGGCCATATCATGGTTATGTTTGACCTCGGGGGTGGAAGACTAGGGGGTGCATGGCCAGTCTGGGGTGGATGTGGCCCTCTGCCAGCAAAAATGGAACTGGGGGGAGCTGTGTGCGGTCCCCCAGGACCCCGTTTTTGGCCAGGGCGACCTCCTGCAAGCACTTATATCTTGGAGCAGCTCTCATGGACTGGATGGGATCACATTCCCCTTTAGAGCAGCTGATCCAGTTTGTGGATGTTTTCGAGCTGGGTCTCCAAGAAATGGAAGCTGTAACCAAGAGGGGCTATCGCCCACTTTGACTGGTAGGTCTGACATCATTAGGGGATTATTTTTAGGGGATTGAAGGCTAAAACATATGAAGAACGATTGCAGGAACTGAGTATGTCTACTTTAATAAAAAGAAGGACTGGGGTGATAGCAGGGTTCCCATATCTCAGGGGCTGCCCCAAAGAAGAGGCAGTCAAGCTATTCTCCAAAGCAATTGAGGGGCAGGAGAAGAAGCAACGGGTGGAAACTAATCCAGGAGAGAAGCAACCTGGAATTAAGCAGAAACTTCCTAGCAGGGAGGACAATTAACCAGTGGAACAGCTTGCCACCAGAAGTTGTCATGGACTGGATGGGATCACATTCCCCTTTAAAGCAGCTGACACTCCAACGCTGGAAGTTTTTAAGCTATCAGACAATTATTCGTCTGAAATGGTAGAGGGTTTCAGGCCTAAGCAAGGGGTTGGACTAGAAGACCTCCAAGGTCCCTTGTTGGACTAGAAGACCTCCAAGGTCCCTTTCAGATTCTATTCTATTCTATTCTATTCTATTCTATCCTATTCTATTCTATTCTATTCTATTCTATTCTATTCTATTCTATTCTATTCTATTCTACTCTTACTCTATTCTATTCTTCTTCCTTCTCCTCCTTCTTTTCTATTCTATTGAAAAAGCACCTTTGAGACACTTGAGGTGAAATTCCTTGGAAGAAGACTCCAGAGCTTCAACTGGTAGTAAATGCATCAACTCATTCACCAACCATGAGGAGCAAATTTAGCCCTATAGCCCCCTGGCAGAAGTGGTATTCAGCCGGTTCTGACCAGTTCTGCAGAACCGGTAGCAGAAATATTGAGCAGTTCAGAGAACCGGCCAATCCCGCCTCTGACTGGCCCCACCAACCCCATCTACTCCCTGCCTCCCATCGAGTCCCAGCTGATCGGCTGGGTCTCCTTTGGTTGCCCTGCACAGGAGAATGGAACTGGAAAGCAGGTTAGTGGGTGGGGAGGGGAGGGGGATTCTGCAGTATATCCTTCCCCTGCCACGCCCACCAAGCCCCGCCCACAGAACTGGGGGTAAACATTTATGAATCCCACCACTGCATGAGGTAGAGGACCATTCAGTCCAAGCCAAGCAATCTCCAAGCGGGGGAGAATTTTGAGAATTTTCACCCTATCTTAAGCAAGGCCAAGCTCCTTGTCCCCTGGGACACAGGATGTCTTCAATTCTTGGCCTCCAAGTGGTGGCTGAAGAATTAGCTTTTGGCAATGGTTGTACTTCGATTATTTTTTTCCCTCTCCCTCTGTCTCGCTCTCTCTCTGAATAACCAGGAGGCTCTGAAGCAGGGGTCTCCAACCTTGGCTCCTGGAAGCCTGGCGGACTTCAACTCCCAGAATTCCACAGCCAGCTTTGCTGGCTGTGGAACTCTGGGAGTTGAAGTCCGCTAGGCTTCCAGGAGCCAAGGTTGGAGACCCCTGCTCTGAAGTCTAAGCCAGTGGTTTTCAACCTTGGCAACTTCAAGACAAGTGAAACAAAATCCCAGAATTCCCCAGCCAGCAATGCTTAAAGTTGTCAAGGTTGGGAAACGTGGGTGGAGGCCAACTGTCTACAAATCAGATCAAATAATAAAGATTTGCAAAGATCTTTTCTCCTGTCACGTTTCCTCTCCGTTGGCTCCCATAATCTGCAGGAATGTACCATCCTTATCTCTTGCATGGCAGTTTCATTTGCTGTAATTGCAGGGGAATTACTTACTTTCCAATTATCATGCACTCTTGTAATTTAAGGCCCATTTTAGCCATTTGTGAAAAAGAAGGAGAAAGAAGAAGAGAAAAAGGGAAAGGAAAAGGAAAAGAAGAGAAAGAGAGAAAAAAGGAAGAAACAGAAAGAGAGAGAAGAGAAAGAGAGAAGGAAAGAAAGAAAGAGAGGGAGAAAGGAAGGGAGGGAGAAAGAATAAAAGAGAAAGGAAAAGAAAGGAAAGAAGAAGGGAGGAAAGAGAAAGAAAGGAAGAGAAACAGAAAGAAAGAAAGAAAGAAAGAAAGAAAGAAAGAAAGAAAGAAAGAAAGGGAGAGAGGGAAGGAAGGAAGAAGAAAAGAAGGAAAGGAAGAAAAAGAAAGAAAAGAAGAAAGAAAGAAAGAAAGAAAGAAAGAAAGAAAGAAAGAAAGAAAGAAAGGAAGAAAGAAAGAAAGAAAGAAAGAAAGGAAAGGGAAGAAAGGAAAGGAAAGAAAGAAGGAAGGAAGGGGAGGGGGCAGTAGAAGTAAGGAAAGAGAGGAAGAAAGGAAGGAGGAAGAGAGGGAGGAAGAATACAAGGGAAAAGAAAAGAAAGGAAAGGAAAGGAAAGAAGCAAGGAAAGAGAAAGAAAGAGAAACAGACAGAAAGAAAGGAAGAAAGAAAGGAAGCAAGGAAGAAAGAAAGAGAGAGAAAGGTGGGAAAGATGGAAAGAAAGAGAAATGGAAGAAAGGAAAGAAAGGAGGAAGGAAGAGGAGGGGGCAATAGAAGGAAGGAAAGAGAGGAAGAAAGGAAGGAGGGAGGAAGAATACAAGGGAAAGGAAAAGAAAGGAAAGGAAAGAAGTGAGGAAAGAGAAAGAAAGAGAAACAGAAAGAAAGAAAGAGGGAAGCAAGAAAGGAAAGAAAAGGAAAGGAAGGAAGAAAGAAAGGAAGCAAGGAAGAAAGAAAGAAAGAGAGAGAAAGTGAAGGTGGGAAAGAAGGAAAGAAAGAAAAAGGGAAGAAAGGAAAGAAAGGAGGAAGGAAGAGGAGGGGGCAATAGAAGGAAGGAAAGAGAGGAAGAAAGGAAGGAGGGAGGAAGAATACAAGGGAAAGGAAAAGAAAGGAAAGGAAAGAAGTGAGGAAAGAGAAAGAAAGAGAAACAGAAAGAAAGAAAGAGGGAAGCAAGAAAGGAAAGAAAAGGAAAGGAAGGAAGGAAGAAAGGAAGCAAGGAAGAAAGAAAGAAAGAGAGAGAAAGTGAAGGTGGGAAAGAAGGAAAGAAAGAAAAAGGGAAGAAAGGAAAGAAAGGAGGAAGGAAGAGGAGGGGGCAATAGAAGGAAGGAAAGAGAGGAAGAAAGGAAGGAGGGAGGAAGAATACAAGGGAAAGGAAAAGAAAGGAAAGGAAAGAAGTGAGGAAAGAGAAAGAAAGAGAAACAGAAAGAAAGAAAGAGGGAAGCAAGAAAGGAAAGAAAAGGAAAGGAAGGAAGAAAGAAAGGAAGCAAGGAAGAAAGAAAGAAAGAGAGAGAAAGTGAAGGTGGGAAAGAAGGAAAGGAAGAGAAAGGAAGGAAGGAAGGAAGGAATCAGAACTGAACATCCCAGAATCCGGCCATTGTCCCCCTCCTACCCTGGAGCCCCCCCTCCCCCCAGCACCCACCAACGCAGTAGCGCCCGTTGGGGGCCAGCACAAAGCCCAGTTTGCAAATGCACTTGAAGCTCCCGTCCTCATTGATGCACATTCCGTTCAGGCACATGTTGGTCGTGGCGCACTCGTCGTGATCTGTGGAGCAGAGGGCGAAGAAAGCCGTCAGAGGGGAGAGGGGGGCAGGGGGCTGCCCTATGGACCACCAACCCCGGGGAAGCCAAGAGATGCAGGAGGCTAGCAAGCGGAGACCTTGGCAAACGGGGAAGAGGTCTAGATGACCTTTGACACTCCCAGGGCTTGGCACCTCAGCCTGTTTCCTACTGGCAAACTTTGACCCTGGCTGGTTTTGATGCCAGTCCAAATCAACTTAGATTATTTTATTTTTTTTGTTCTTGGTTGCTGCTTGGTAAAGAGTTCATGTGTCCAAAACAATGGAATAATCTCAAATTGATAAACAGGGATTCTTCCTTCTTTCCTCACCCCTTCCCGCTTTCTCTATTGCCTCTTCCTTTCCCATCTAATCTTCCCTTCCTTCCTCTTTTTCCATTTTCTTCCTTTCTCTCTCCTTTTCCTCCATTCCTCTTGTCATCTTTCTCCATTTCCTTCCTCTCTTCCTCCTGTCCCTCTCTCTTTTCTCTTCCTTCCTTTCTCCATTTCCTCCCCTTCTCCCTCCTTTCATCTTATTCTCCATTTCCTCTCTTCCTTTCCTTCCTTCTCTTCCTTTCTCTTTCTCCGTTTCTTTCCTTTCTCTCTCCATTTTCTCCCTCCTTCCTTTCATTCTCCATTTCCTTCCTTCCCTTCCTTCCTCTTTCTCCATTTCCTTCCTTTCTCTTTCCTTTTCCTTCCTCTTTCCTTTCATCTTTCTCCTTTTCCTTCCTCTCTTTCTCCTTTCCCTCCATCTTTTCTCTTCCTTTTCTTTCTCCATTTCCTCCCTTCTCCCTCCCTTCACCTCTTTCTCCATTTCCTTGGTCTCTTTCTCCTGTCTCTCCCTCACTTCCCTTCCTTCTTTTTGCCACTTCCCCCCTTTCTCCCTCCCTCCTTTCACCTCATTCTCCAATTCCTGCTTTCCTTCCCTTCCCTTCCCTTCCTTTCTCTTTCTCCATTTCCTTCCTTCTTCTCTCCATTTCCTCCCTCCCTCCTTTCATCTCATTCTCCATTGCCTGGCTCCCTTTCTCCTTTCCCCCCCTCCCTCCCTTTCCTCCCTTCTCTTTTTTTCCCTTCCCTCCTCTCTTTCTCCATTTCCTCCCTCCTTCCTTCTCTCTTTTTCAATTCCTCCCCTCTCTTTCTTTCCTTCTTCTCCATTTTCTTCCTTCCTTCCTGGCTCCATCTGCACAAAGCCATGTAACCAGCAGCAGCTCCTGACAGGCATAGAAGAACAGAGAAGAGCTGGCACGGGAGCCCTGCAGGACTCAATTGCGGGGCAAGGACCAGGCTGTGTAGAAGGATCAGGTCCAGAGACTGGGTCAGCCAGAGGGATGGTGCAGGAGATCCACCAAGGGTGCATTGTTCTACAGTCCTCGAAAGAGACATTTCCTTAGAAAGTTTCATGAGTCTGCAGACTTGTCACTGACCAAAGAGCCACCCTATACAAGCAGGGGTGGGCTTCAAATTTTTTAGCAACCGGTTCTTTGCCCGGTTTCTGAGTGGGCATGTCCACGGTGGGTGTGACCTGGTCAGCCTCCTGCACCACGATGGGAGGGGGGCATTTTCACCCTCCCTGTGCTCTGGAGCCTGTCCTCCAGCCTCCGGGAGGGTGAAAACTGCCTCCCCGGGCTCCAGAGGCCTTCTGGCCCATTTGTGGCCTTCCAGAACTTCTGTGAGGCCTGTTTTTCACCCTCCTGGGTTCTGGAGGCTTTCCTCAAGCCTCCGGGAGGGAGAAAACAGCCTCCCCGGGCTCTGGAGGCCCTCCCGAGGCTGGAAACGGGCCTGTTTCTGGCCTTCCCAGGCCTTCCCGGCCTTGCACTTATCTGGGATGCAAAACAGGCCAGATGAAGATCTAGCAGGGTCATGGTGGGGGAGGGGGGGGCAAGCAGGGGTGGGATTTGCTGATTCGCTCAACTGGCAATTAAAAATGGTAAAATTAGCTACCAGTTCGCCCAAACCAGGGTGAACCGGTAGCATCCCACCCCCCTGAATACAAGCCTTTATTTAGCACAAATAACACTGAAGGATTAGACAATGGGAGATATGTGCAGAGGAGGCCCTGGGGAACAGAGGAAGGGTCCTATGTGGAGATAGGACCCCGGCAGGGGTGGGATTCAAATTTTTTAACAACTGGTTCTGTTGGCATGGCTTTGTTGGTGGGCGCGCCTTGGTGGTCATGTGACTGGGTGGGCATGGCTTGGTGGTCATGTTATTGGCTGGGTGTGGCCAACTCAATATCACTCACATCGAGGCACGCATCTCCTTGCCTGGCCTCTCGTGACTGTGGGGATGCTGCAACAGTCGTAAGTGTGAAAAATGGTCATCAGTCACTTTTTTCAGTGCCATTCTAACTTTGAATGCTCACTCCACACAAGCAAAGTACCAGCAAAGGAGGGGAAAATACTCCAGAGAAGTTCCTGAGACAGGAAATCTAGTCCTGCCAAGAATGTAATAAGGGTTAACGGAGAGGCAGTTTCTGCAAGCAACACCAGAATGTTTCCTTCCTGCCTTCCTTACAGGATTAGCCCTGTAATTTCTTCTAACAACAGGTTCTCTGAACTGCTTAGAATGTTAACAACCGGTTCTAGTGAATAGGTGCAAACTGGTAGAATCCCACCCCTGCTCTTGCTCCTTCCTTCCTTCCTTCCTTCCTTCCTTCCTTCCTTCCTTCCTTCCTTCCTTCCTTCCTTCCTTCCTTCCTTCCTTCCTTCCTTCCTTCCCTCCCTCCTCCCTCCTTCCATTCCTCCCTCCCTCCTTCACAATAACCCTTATTTACTGCTTCACAGTGCTTTTACAGGGTCAGCCTGTTGCCCCCAAAACTCTAGATCCTCCTTTTAATGACCTTGGAAGACTGGAATGCTGAGTCAACCTTGAGCCTAGTGGCCAAATTGCAGGCAGCCAGCAGGCAGCCAAAGTAGCCTGCAGTACTGCACTCTAACCACTGTGCCACCAACGCAGATAAGCCAGAACACTCAGATAAGCAGGGATTAATACCAGACAAATGATCAAGCAGAAAACAATATCCTAATCAAGGAACTGCCAAGGAGAGAAATAATTAAGCAAACAAGGCTGCAGTATTGCATTCTAACCACGGCTCTTCACAATGCACAGTTGTAGACACCATCTTGACTTTTCTGATCACCCTGCAGTTTAATACAGCTTATGGCCCATTTTAGAGCCGTGTTTCTCAACCACGGCCCCTTTAAGACGTGTGGACTTCAACTCCCAGAATTCTCCAGGCAACACTGCTGGCTGGGGAATTCTGGGAGTTGAAGTCCAAACCTTTTCAAATGGACGAAATTCAGAAAACACTGAATTAAGAAGGAACCATCGGTCCGAGTTACCCTGGACCGGGGGAGCAGCCCAAAGCCACAATGGGCATGGGCATGCCACGATTACATCACTCAAGTCCAGGAAAGAGCCAGAACTTCATTGAGGTGGAGAGAGTGGCAGTTTGGTGCATAAAGCCAAAATAAATTTGGTGTTTCTTTTCTGGAGCATCTGCACACGAGGGAGAATTTCAAGATACTAGTTGCAACGACATGCTTTTTTTTAATGTGCATGAAAAATGTGTATAAAATAGCACTTGTTATTCACCTTTTGCCCAGAAATGGCACAGGTGGTGTGAAAGAAATGAGGGAAGGCTGACTAGATTCTCCCATTGCCTCCCCTCGCCCTAAACCTCCAGCCCCTTATCTTACCTGCGCAGTTCTTCCCATCCGGCGTGATTTCAAAGCCAGCGTTGCAGATACATTGGAAGCTGCCATCGGTGTTCACACAACGCCCATTCCGACACATCACGCCATTCATGATGCATTCATCGATATCTGGAAGAGGATCCACAGGGTGAATCCAACTGCCTGGCTCATTTAGCTGGACAAACAGCTAAATAGGAGCCAGCCATGTGCAGCAGCAGCACCAAAAGTTAATGCAATCCTAAATTGCATTAACAGAGGGATACAAGTGAGATTAAGGAAGGTACTAATACCTCTCTATAAAGCCTTAGTAAGACCACACCTAGAGTCCTGCATCCAGTTTTGGTCACCACATTATAAAAAAGAAGTTGAGACTCTAGAAAAAGTGCAGAGATGATTAGGGGACTGGAGGCTGAAACATACGATGAATTGGTTGCGGGAACTGCGCTTGGCTAGTCTGGTAAAAAGAAGGACCAGGGGAGACATGATAGAGGTCTTGCAATATTTGAGGGCTGCCACAGAGAGGAGGAAGGGGGTTCAAGCTATTCTCCAAAGCACCTGAAAGTCAGACAAGGAACAATGGATGGAAACTGAACAAGGAGAGATTCAACCTGGAAATAAGGAGAAACTTTCTGACAGGGAGAACAATCAACTCATGGAACAGAAGTTGCCCTTGGAAGTTGTGGGAGCTTCATCGCTTGAGACTTTCAAGAAAAGATTGGGCTGCCATCTGTCAGAAATGGTGTAGGGTCTCCCACTTGGGCAGGGGGTTGGACTAGAGGTCCCTTCCCACTCTGATTATTTGTAATCTGTAATCTGAATCATGTGTCCTTAATACCCTAATCCTAACCTTGGCTACTTTAAGCCCTTTGACTTCAACTCCCAGAATTCAAGATCCCATCAGGTAGTAATCCCACGGTCAGCATTCCAACTAACCAACTCCAACCCAATAAACTCCGAGACAAGCATTTCCTCAGTGCTCCATTTTATTAGAGTTGTCATATTGGCACATCTGGGAAAAAAAAAAACAAATCTGAAAGTTCCAGGTTTTCCCTTCCCAAAAGAGAATTCAAAGATCCATTCCCCGCACCCACCAGTCCATCACTTGGCCCAACCAAATCTTTGTCCCAACTGGAGACCTTCCTTCAAATACTCTCCTTCAGGTGCAGGGTGACATGTCCTTGACTTTCTGAGAAAGAATGTTGTTGAGTCTAATCTTCCACATCTCTGTGAAACCCCCCCTCCCAAATTCCCCAGCACTAAATGTGGCAGCCTTGAAGCTTCCAAGGCTGACACCCACTCTATAAAGCCTTAGTAAGACCACATCTAGAGCACTGCATCCAGTTTTGGTCCCCACACTATAAAAAAGATGTTGAGACTTTAGAAAGAGGGCAGAGAAGATCAACCAGGATGATGAGGGGATTGGAGACTAAAACATACGAAGAATGGTTGCAGGAAATGGGCATGTATATTCTAGGGAAGAGAAGGACCAGGGGAGACATGATAGCGGTCTTCCAATATTTGAGGGGCTTCCACAGAGAGGAGGAAGGGGTCAAGCTATTTTCCAAGGCACCTGAAAGTCAGACAAGGAACAATGGTTGGGAATTGATCCAGGAGAGATTCAACCTGGAAATAAGAAGAAGTTTTCTGACAGGGAGAACAATCAACCCATGGAACAGAAGTTGCCCTCGGAAGTTGTGGGAGCTTCCATCCCTGGAAGCTTTCAAGAAGAGACTGGACTGAAAAGGTGTAGGGTCTCCTGCTTGGGCGTGGGGTTGGATTAGATGACCTACAGGGTCCCTTCCAACTCTATTAATCTATATCTAATTCCCCAGCCAGCATGGTTGTCTGGGGAGTTCTGGGAGTTGAAATCCACCCATCAGCTACATCAGTTGAGAAACTGCGGCCTCGAAAAACTGCAGATAAGCCTAGGGTGGCCCTCCACTTCTTCTGCCACTCAGAATCCTCAAATGGGAGGGGTCTTGCACACACACACACACACACACACAGTTCAATCCCACACCCCATGCCTGGAATATTCTCAGAGGCTCCTATTTTTGGTCCAAATATGGAGTGAAGGGTCCCAAATAACGTGAAGGAAATTGTAACCGTGATGCAATGGAAGGTTCATGACTTTTTTGACCCCACAAGGGTCTCCCTCCTTGCAATCTGGTTTGATTCCCATTCCTCCCAGGCACGGATCCCAGGGAGAGTGTCACCGTCACACACCCCTTTGAACTTACCAATGCAGGCCTGTTTGGTGGGCGTGCTCTGGAAACCTTCGTGGCACTTGCAGTGGTAGGAGCCAGGGGTGTTCACACAATCGCCGTGGAGGCAGGGGCTGCTCGAACACTCATCCATGTCTTGTAAAGAGAAAGAGAGAGAGAGGGAGGGAGAGAGAGAATAAATATGAGACAGTTGGAGATATCTCTCTCTCTCTCTGTGTGTGTATCTACATATACACTTATATACACTACATATATTTATTCTGTTACTTGTGATCAACAGTAGAGAGCAGCGCTCATCTCTGTTTCAAGGCCTTTGACCGGCACTGTCTGAAGACATTTCCACGGCCGCGTGGCCAGCAAGACATCACAGAGTGCTGTTTCCTCCCTCCCCAACGAAGTGGTACCTATTTATCTACTCGCATTTTCATGCTTTCCAGAGGTTTTGACCCGTTCTTGTGGAACCGGTAGTGGAAATTTTGAGTAGTTCAGAGAACCGGCCTACGCTACCTCTGACTGGAGATTTTATAGACTCCTTCCCCTGCCACGCCCACCAAGCCACAGCTACAGAACCAGTAGTAAAAAAAAAAAATGAATCCCACCACTGATACTTTCGAACTGCTAGGTGGGCAGGAGCTGAGTGAGGACAGGAGGACGGGGGTCTCAAACCTGGGCTGCCAGGTTTTATATAGTCTATCTCCAGTTGACTTATATGGGTTTAATTTGAACACCGTGCTCTGCAAAACCCTCTGCAAAAGTTTTGAGACAAAGTTGCTTTTCCTAAAAATTATGGATTGGAAAAAGGGCTACCAGGTGCCTTCTGATTTTTGCATGTTTCATATGTTTTTTTTTCAGGGGGGAGGTCTTCATCATTGGGGGAATTTGGACTTTTAGTAAGACCCTCAAGCTCTTGGTTATTTTAACAGATCAGAGACCTGTCAGAGTATATTCATGAACTGGAATAGAGCATGGTAACAAGGCCAGCCAATGAATAGGCATAGCAACTAAGTCAGCCAATGAGGGCAGTTTGGAAACTGAAACTAGAAGTAGCCTAGGCTTGGCTCTATATGAAGCTCTGCAGCTATGTTGAGTTCTGAGTCTGTCTATTGAAGATGAAACTAACTTGCTTGCTTGCCTCCTGAACTAAACTGAAACTGAGATCTGTTTCCGAGCTCCTGAGTTGCTACTGAAGTTACTTGCAACCTGTTTCTGCCTGAGTTTGCTCCACGTTGAAGAAATCTACAACTGTTTTGTAAAATCTACTTATTACGTTTATAAAGATGTTAAAGGAAGCATCAGCCGTCTGTGTTTATTTTTTCTGGTGCTGAATTAACGCTGCAAAACAAGAACAAAGCCTGTCCCTTTGGAGAAAGAAAAAGAAAAGAAGGAAGAAAAAGACTTCAGTCCATTTTCAGAAGAAGCCTAAAAGCAATCCCTTCCCTGTTAAAACAGAAGGAAGATGCAATTGGTTTTTTTTTTTTTGGGGGGGGGGGGAGGGGGGGAAGGACTGAAAATCCATTTTTTCAGCATCGTAGGCCTCTTGGCATCTGTGATACCATCTTTCCTCACAAAACTGAAATAAATATTGCCCCAATAATTTATCTTCATCCAAATGGTCCATTATTGTAATGAATGACCCAAGCCTTATTCCCACGCCAGTCGTTGGATAAATAGATTCAGGGAGATTGGGAGAAGCATAAAATTGTCGGGTGGAGACATCCCATCCATAACTTAAAAGCCTCCACCGTTGCCAGGCTGGCCTCCCCAAATGTTTTTACATCAGATGACCTGAAAGATTTTCTTTTAAACTGCTCTGAGTCACATCCTAGCAAGGAGCCAGGCAGTTAATATTACACACAGCAACGGCCATAAAGACAAATAACAGAATGAATGATCCAAGTCCTCTAATTGTCTCAGGCCATTTTTTTTTTTTTTTTACATTCGGTCTTTCCAGGAAATTAATTGGGTCGGTTAAATCTGCCATTCCCTTCGGACCGCTTTGCAAATTGCATCTCTCTGCAAATGGTTTTGTAAATCCCATTGTTGCATGCAGAGTATCATGCCCCCGTCGGAGCCTGACGTGGTTTGCTGGCAGCCGGCAGCAGAATCAGACAGTGAGGAAGAAAAGGGACTAGTCAGGGAGACTGGGGAGGACTCAGATGAGGGTCCTGCATCCAATGCAGAGATGGGTCCAGGACCATCTGGGAGTGGGGGGCTGCCTCTGGAGCCTTTGGAGTCTGGCAGCAGCGAGGCAGAGGAACGAGGGGACCCTGTTCCCAGTGTGCATATGCGCAGAGCTGCCCGAAGGTGAGAGCAGCTGAAACAGAAGGGGAGACTTGGGAGTAAAGCTGGGAGGTGATTGTCCCTCCCATAAGGGATAAAAGTCAGGCCTTAATGACGAAACTTTTGCAGGAAGCAAAGTAGTTCAATTGGTTCCAAGTCCTCCTTGAAGCTCTGTGTACTCTGATTGTTTTTTTTTTCTGGTACTTCGGTTGGTTTCTGTTATAATTAACCAGATACTTCTGTTTTTGGCAGCATTCCACTGCACTGAAAGGTGGGTGCTTATCTTGGGGAACTGTTTACAATTAGTTCTGGCTGGGAATGAAAACCATTCCCAGTGCTGCAATAAAATAGCTTTTCCTTTTAAAACAAGTTTGTGATTAATTGCATTTGATGAAGACACCTGTCAGAACACATGAATCTTGCAGAGGAAGACAAATGGGAACTGGAGCTGAAGGGGATCAAGGGGGTGGCTTAAAGCAGGCCCAGTCAGGCCGGGGCCTTTCAGGATTGGGATGGCTGGTAGGCAGGGAGGAAGGCAGGCAGGATGACCAAGAGAGGCTAAGTAGTGAACGTGAGGGACAGAGCTCAGCTGATGAGCAAGGATCACCCACTCCTGATCCTTGAGCACGGAGAACGGAGAGAAGGGCAGGAACAGGGCAGGCTGACCTGGCTACTCGGGAAAGAGGGTGCCCCGCCCCTTCCTCCAAGCACAACTGGGGACTGAGGCTTAAGGAGGAGCTGGAGGGAGGGGCACTTGTTGGGAACAAATGCCGAATTCATGGAGTGTAGAACTTTCCTGGATTCCTTGCATTCTTTCTGGATTTCTTGCTTTGCAGCAAGACAGTGAGAACAATCCACCCGTGGAACAGAAGTTGCCTTCAGAAGTTGTGGGAGCTTCATCATCCCTGGAGGCTTTCAAGAAGAGATTGGACTGCCACCTGTCAGTGTAGGGTCTCCTGTTTGGGTAGTGGGTTGGATTAGATGACCTACAAGGTCCCTCCCCCAACTCTGTTCATCTGTTATTCGTTTTGTGGATTTCTCCTGCACATTTTTGTTACGAGGGCCCTTAACATCCACCTCCCTGGCTTTGCACAACAGGCTAACCCTAAATCAAAGAGAACA